>CM053028.1:594237937-594255503 GCA_028564925.1 Lithobates sylvaticus | reverse complement strand
AGCAGAGGAGGGAAGTGAGGGGGAGGCACAACCCCAAAGAGGCAGCCATCATGGAAGAGTAGAGAGTTATCTCCCGGCCCACTTCCCACAGCTCAGCTCCCGGCCCTTTTTACCACGAGTGCAGCCGATCGCACTGTTGCAATTTGCAAATTTTGCCTCAAGCAGATCAAGCGTGGCAAAAACACCAGCCACTTGAGTACCACATGCTTGACAAGGCATTTAACCTCCCACCACTCAGCCCGCTGGCAAGAGAAAGCCACACAACTGGGATGCAATTCTGCTCCTCCTCACCTCAGTCTGCCCTCGCTATACCTCATGACCTCTCAGCAGCCCCCACTGACAGGGATGATGGTATAGCTCAGGGTGTCCGAGGTCCTTGCAGCACGTCTGCCAGCAGCACACCACCAGCTGTCGACTATAGCAGGATAAATGTCTCTGCCCCATCCGCTGCAGCAAAAAAAGTAATAGTCAGGTGGAACTCGACTTTGTCAATGCTGCAGCGGCTATACATGCAGCAGAGGGCCGTCAACGAGTACCTGTGCGAGAATGGCACAACGACTGGCTCAGGACGCCTCTGCTTGTTTTTCCCCTCGCCAATGGTTGATCATTAACCACTTCAGCCCCGGACCAATTGGCAGCCAAAGGACCAGGCCCCTTTTTGCGATTCGGCACTGCGTTGCTTTAACTGACAATTGCACGGTCGTGCGACGTGGCTCCCAAACAAAATTGGCGTCCTTTTTTTCCCACAAATAGAGCTTTCTTTTGGTGGTACTTGATCGCCCCTGCGGTATTTTTTGCGCTATAAACAAAAATAAAGCGACAATTTTGAAAACAATGCAATATTTTTTGCTTTTTGCTATAATAAATATCCCCAAAAAAATATATAAAAAATTTTTTTTTTTCCTCAGTTTAGGCCGATACGTATTCTTCTACATATTTTTGGTAAAAAAAAATCGCAATTAGCGATTATTGATTGGTTTGCGCAAAAGTTATAGCGTTTACAAAATAGGGGATAGTTTTATAGCATTTTTATTAATATTTTTTTTTTTACTAGTAATGGCGGCGATCAGCGATTTTTATTGTGACTGCGACATTATGGCAGACACATCGGCCATTTTTGACACATTTTTGGGACCATTGTCATTTATACAGCAATCAATGCTATTTAAATGCATTGATTCCTGTATAAATGACAGTTGTAGTGAAAGAGTTAACCACTAGGGGGAGGGGAGGGGTTATGGGCTGTGACGTGTGTGTGGTTTTTTACATTAGGGGGCAGGGCTGACGTCTGACGTCATTGATCGGCTTTCCCAATGATCAGGAACAGCCGATCAATGACAGGCAGAGTAGGAAGCGCGGGGAGAGGTTTGTTTACACAAACCTCTCCCCGTTCTTCAGCTCTGTGACCCGATCGCGGGACATCAGCGGCGATCGGGTCCGCTGGTCCCGCGGCCGTGGTCATGGAGCTCCCGACCGGGTCGCGAGCGCGCCGCCGGCGGCGTGAGCGCGACCCACGGGCAGGCATTTAAAGGGTCACGTACAGGTAAGTGATTTTGCCTGACCGTGCCATTCTGCTGACGTATATATGCAGTGGGCGGTCGGGAAGCGGTTAAGGATGCATGCACTGTATTGTAACCATTTGAGGAGGCCACAAGGATGGTGAGCAGTGACAGTGCATGCATCAGTGACACAATAACTGTTGTGTTCCTGCTGGAGCAGACTCTGCGTGGCATTATGGACAGGGCACTGGAGGCAGAGCAGCAAGAGGAAGAGGAGGACTTTTCTCTCAAGGCCCACTTTATCCAGACACCATCATTCCTACATCACAGAACACACAGGAGGAGAGAGGGGAGGAGGATTCTGGCACTTTCATTGGCTTCGAAGAAGAGGAAGACATGCGTCAATCTGTAAGCGATGGCTTTCCAACCCCAGGACCCTTGGGAGTACTACGTGGCTCGAAGGAGGAAGTTCCAGATGCTGTCCTCCTGAGAGACCCCGAGGAGTCTGCTTCTCAAGCCTTGGCAAATTTGAGGCGCATGGGCAACCTCATGCTTCAAAGCCTGCGAAAGGACCCAAGAATACGTGGCATAAAGGAGAGGAGAAGGATGATTACTGGTTGGCAACCTTCCTTGACCACCGTTATAAGGGGAAGGTCTCAGAACTCATCCCGTCCCCACAGAGAGAGCAGAAGATAAAATCTCTCGAGGACACGTTAAAGAGGATTTTATTGAACGTTTTTTCCTGACTCCAGTAGGTTACAGTGTCGTGGAAAGTTTTGAGTCTTCTTTTGGTCTAGAAAGAAGCGTTGGAGAAGGCGTCCACCTAAGTGAGGCATTTTTTAATTTTTTTTTTTAGTCCTCGCCACCCAGGGCTGTCAGCTTCCACATCCCCTCGGCAGCGTCTGCATCACACGGTGGACGATTACCTCGGGGCCAAAACAGAGATGGGGAGCTTTCCAGCTGACGATCCACTGACTTACTGAGTCATGAGAATAGACCACTGGCCAGAACTTGCCCAGTATGCTATTGAGTTGTTGGGCTGCCCTGCATCCAGCGTGCTTTCAGAATGGGCATTCAGTGCTGCAGGAGGTTTTGTTACTGATCATAGAATGCGTCTGTCCACAGACTCCATGGACCGTTTGACTTTTATAAAAATAAATCAGTCCTGGATTATCAGCTATGAAGCCCCTGATGCCAAAGTCACTGGTTAAGTCTTTTTGGGATGTGGAATCTCTGCAGGACATCGAGGCTGCCTAGCTTTGAGGGTGTTTAATCATTTCATCTGGAAGAATGATTTTGGTTTCATGGGTACAATTCACACCCAAAGACCAATTTTTTTCAGCACCTGTTTGACAGCGGCATATCATTGCAATTTTGTTTTGCCTTCAACAAGAGCACCTCTATAGGGTTACGGTGGGAAGGCGCCACCGACACCCAAAGAGTAATTTTTCTGCACCTGTTTGACAGGTGCATATCATTGCAATTTTTTACAGCAAGGCCAATTCTTGCTTTCATCAAGAGTACCTCTATAGGGTTATGGTGGGAAGGCATCACTGACACCCAAAGACCAATTTTTACACACCCGCTACTGCTATCCAAAGTCAACGTGACACCAGAATGTATACAAAAATTCTCTAATCTTGTTCCCAGTGCATTGTGGCCTCATTATACACACTGGATCCCCAGCTGTTGCTGAGCAAAATAAAGGCAGCTTGCAGGGAAAGGATCATTTATTTTGGCTTTATAAATGCAATTATTGCTACGGCAGGTTCTATACATGGTACAGATGTGCCACTTTACAGGTAGACTAAGGGGACCCCCCAGGCACTATATTGGAAGGATTTTTTAATTTTTATTCTTTCACTTCAAAAATCACTGCTCATTTAAAAATTAAGTTTTTCACAAACTTTTTTTTAGTTAATGCATGGGACATGGGGGACCCAGGGCAGGACCGGGACCCTTCTAACCACGGTAAGCCCAATTACTTGCATATAAGCCTTCAAAATGGGCAGTTTTTATTTTTGACGTTCGGGTCCCATTGACTATAATGGCGTTCGTTATTGGGGTCCGAAAGTTCTGGTGCGAAGAGGGCAAAGCACTGCCTCCTACTCAGCTGGACTCTCCTCTCCAGGCAAAAGACCACTTCCTGTGTCTCCTCACTGGATGTAAACACCCCTTTCCCAGCATGCATAGGGGCCCCTTTGCCTGCAATTGGCTGGGATGGCCTCCAAATTCATGCCACTGATCTGCATGAGTCACTCCTGTCCACCCAGCAATTTCCAACAATGCCCGGATACAGATAAGTCAATGCAAGATCCAGTAACACTTGTTAAACACAAAGGACTCCCTCACTACACCAATTCAGCCTCCCTGTTAGGCAGGAAACTACTATGTTTTACCTTAGTTTCCCGTTTAGCAGGAGACTACACTATACTATTAGAGATGAACTTCCCACGTGCCCGATCCCACCAGGAAGCCAACACTGCACATCGTTAATCACAGGCAGCGAGACATTTCCCGATCCGCAGCTACACAGATCGGGAAATATCAAACTACCTGTGATTAGCCGTGTGCAGTGTCGGCATTCTGGCGGGATCGGGCACCTGGGATTTTCGAAAAAAGCCAGAGCCCATCTCTACTAACTAAATACATCCTAGCAACCTACCTAGGAGGGTGCTACACGTACACATTACCATTTTTTCTGCTTTGAACATGTCAACTTCAGGGACAATATGTTCACTTGCTTCCTAAAAAATCCCACCCACTTTCAGATGTCATTGTAATGAGATAATCAATGTTATTTACTTCACCTGTCAGTGATCCGAATGTTATGGCTGATCGGTGTACAGTACATACACACACGGCACAAGGCCGTGTTCACACTATGAGACGTTTCTCGGGGCTGCGATTCCTCTGAGCTCCACAAGATGGTGATCTCACTTCTACCAAGACAGGAAGTCTCTATGGAAGACAGGAAGTGATGTCAGGTATAAATAGGAAGTTCCGGGTGAGAGGTGAGTCAGGAGGAAGTAGAGAGGAGATGTTGCTGGCAACAGCGGCAACAGAGGCATCAGAGGAGGTAATAAGATCTTATTTTATATTTATACCAAGTAACCCCCCCCCCCCCCATCATGTCCGTCCTCTTCCTCCATAGTCACTGTGACATCTTTTATCTCTAGCAGATGATGATACACACACATGTATAGTGCGGAAACCTAGATTAACCCCTTCAGGGGCAGAACATTCCCCCACTTATGGGGCCGGAACATTCTCTTCATTTTGGAGATAAATTCTAGTAATATGGTCCTCTAAACAAACTTCATTGACAATACATAGACAAGACAATGACCATCCTGACCATACATGGTCTACAAAGGGCAATTATTACATTACACAGGCAGTGTTCCCATAGGGGTAGTAGTTCTTAAATATAAAGCAACCCTCCTATTACCCCCCTTACATCCACATCCTATTATTTTCTGACCAATACCATCCAAATAATTCTTACTTTCATTTCCCAAAGTTATCCGTCGACAAGGAGACCTGTATAGATCAAATGACGGCACCGATGAGGATGGAGGAGGACCGGAGTCACATGACTGAGAGGATACTAAACCTCACCCTGGAGATCATCTACCTGCTGACCGGAGAGGTGAGGGGGATTCTGGGAGGTCACATGACATCACTCTTATCTCTATTAATAAAACACAGACCTGACCGGAGAGGTGAGGAGGATTCTGGGAGGTCACATGACATCACTCTTATCTCTATTAATAAAACACAGACCTGACCGGAGAGGTGAGGAGGATTCTGGGAGGTCACATGACATCACTTTTATCTCTATTAATAAAACACAGACCTGACCTGAGAGGTGAGGAGGATTCTGGGATTCTAACATGATATTCCTATTGGTTCCCCAATACAGAGATTTCGTCTTGTGAAGTCAGGTGATCATATGACCATCACAGTGCCTCCATGTGACTCCCTAAAACCTGAGAGACACAACATGGAGAAGATTCTAGAAGTCACCAAGAAGATGATGGAGCTGCTGACAGGAGAGGTGAGGAGGATTCTGGGAATTCTGGGACATTATCCAGTAACAGACAAGGGATGTGTCTGGATGGTGACTGTATCATTGTGTGTGTCAGGTTCCTATAAGGTGTCAGGATGTCACTGTCTATTTCTCCATGGAGGAGTGGGAGTATTTAGAAGGACACAAGGATCTCTACAAGGACGTCATGATGGACAATCAGCCGCCCCTCACATCACCGGGTAAGAGGAGACTTTATTGTAAAGGAGAGAGCAGTACGGAGGCTCCACCTAGATCCCCCATCATCTGATAAACACATAGAAACAATGTATTCAGTCAGTGTGTGTGTTTCCTACAGATGGATCCAGTAATGGGAACCCACCAGAGAGATGTCCCCGTCCTCTGTATTCCCGGGATTCCACACAGGAAGGTCACACCATCCCCCACCATCATCAGGTAGGTGAGGAACAATTATTGGTAGTTCTGATTTATACACAGCATGATTGTTACAATTGATGTTTTATTGTAACTTTCAGAGTGGAAACCACATGGATGATAAGTTTGTTGTTAAAGAAGAGTATAAAGAGGAGGATGAGGAGTATGGAGTGATGGAGGATTTGTCAGAAGGACACAAGGATGTGATGGAGCCACCAAATACCAGGAACCCACCAGAGAGATGTCCCCGTCCTCTGTATTCCCGGGATACCACACAGGAAGGTCACACCACCCCTCAAAATTTTAAGGTTGGTGGGACAGATTATCTAGAACAGGGGTCTCCAAACTTTTCAAACAAAGGGCCACTTTATTATCCTTCAGACTTTAGGAGGGCCGGATTGTGGCCAGCAAGGGCAGAAAATGTCACGGGCCCAGCATCAGTGAGAATAAATATGGCCTCAGGGTTGGTGATCAATAGGAGTAGTATTCCCCCTATTAGTAGGAGTAATAGTATTCCATCATTAGTATCGTGGAAGATATAGTGCCCCATTGTTGGTGTCAGTGAGAGGAATAGTGCCTCATATCAGTGGAAGGAGTTGTGCCCCAAGGGCCGCATAAAGACTAGCAAAGGGCCACATCTGGCCCTCGGGCCGCAGTTTGGAGACCCCTGATCTAGAACATGGACTCATGGAGATGTAATGTTATGAATATATAATTTTATATGTGATATTTTCTCTCATTTCTTGGTTTAGGGTGAAGATCTGATAGATATAAAAGTTGAGGTTGAATCAGAAGAAGAAGAAGAGAGGTATGTGAGGGATGATCAGCAGTCTATGGAGGAGGATGGAATAACGGGGACATTTATAGAGGAGGACACTCCTACAGAGATCAGCACAGGTGGGTCATTAACACTAAATGCACTACATACTCTATGTTGTGTGCAGGACTTCTTGTGTTGAAAAGATGGCAATGAGTGATAGAGGGGGTGGGGACACTCGTCCTATAATGGCAAAAGGAGGACCCGCTCAATATTAGGTGGATGGTCATGATTTATGGCTGATTGGTGTATTGTACATTACATACTCCTGACCCCTGCACTATATACTCTATGTTGTACATAATTCTAACACTCGTCCTATAATCCCCTCATCACTGTCACTCCTATAAAGACAGTTCTCGTTGTTTCCTCCCTCTCTGACTGTGACAGATCTTGGATACCCCAGCTGGGCACCTCCGCCAGACCTGATCAGAGACCCATTTACTAGTTACCTTGAGGGGGGAATTGTAAGATCCTCAGAGACAAAGCTGCCTGATGTGGGCGGAGTCCTGGTTTAGGGGAACCAATCAGCTCATGTCTAGTAATAATCTTTGTGTTTCTATTTTAGTAGATGGACGGGAGATGAGGAAAACCTCAGAGGATTGTCTCACTTTGTCTCCAGACTGTAAAGTAGAAGATGAGGACATCACACAGTATAGTCCAGGAGAAAACCCGACTACCTCAAATGTCCATCCGGCACCACACAGTGTAGATGGACCATCGTATTCCTCTTATCCTGAGGAACCTCAGACTGTGCGGGACGGTGCCGGACCATCGTATTCCTCTTATCCTGAGGAACCTCAGACTGTGTGGGACGGTGCCGGACCATCGTATTCCTCTTATGCCGAGGAACCTCAGACTGTGCGGGACGGTGCCGGACCATCGTATTCCTCTTATCCCGAGGAACCTCAGACTGTGCGGGACGGTGCCAGACCATCGTATTCCTCTTATCCTGAGGAACCTCAGACTGTGCGGGACGGTGCCGGACCATCGTATTCCTCTTATCCTGAGGAACCTCAGACTGTGCGGGACGGTGCCGGACCATCGTATTCCTCTTATCCTGAGGAACCTCAGACTGTGCGGGACGGTGCCGGACCATCGTATTCCTCTTATCCTGAGGAACCTCAGACTGTGCGGGACGGTGCCGGACCATCGTATTCCTCTTATCCCGAGGAACCTCAGACTGTGAGGGACGGTGCCGGACCATCGTATTCCTCTTATCCCGAGGAACCTCAGACTGTGAGGGACGGTGCTGTCCTTCCAACAGATAAGAGGTTTTACTGTGCTGAGTGCGGGGAGTGTTTCCATTTCAAATTTAGGCTTCGTATGCATAAAAGATCTCATAAGGGGGAAAAGCCTTATTCCTGTTCTGAGTGTGGGAAATGTTTTCCATGGAAGTCCACTCTTTACAAACATCAGCGATTTCACACGGGGGAGAAGCCATTTTCCTGTCCTGAGTGCGGGAAATGTTTTTCACAGAAGTCCAATCTCTACAGACATCAGAGTCTGCACACGGACAAGGAGCCACTTTCCTGTAATGAGTGTGGAAAATGTTTTTCACATAAATGCAATCTGTATAATCATCAGAGACTGCACACGGGGGAGAAGCTGTATTCCTGTTCTGAGTGTGGGAAATGCTTTGTACAAAAATCAGAACTTGTCCTACACCAAAGATCTCACACGGGGGAGAAGCCGTATTCCTGTCCTGAGTGCGGGAAATGTTTTTCACAGAAGTCCACTCTTTCCACGCATCAGAGATTGCACACGGGGGAAAAGCCATATTCCTGTCTTGAGTGCGGGAAATGTTTTTCACTAAGGTCATATCTTTACAGCCATCAGAGAGTGCACACAAAGGTAGAGCCACTTTCCTGTCCTGAGTACGGGAATTGTAACCCCCAGAAGTCCTCTGTTTACAGTCACCTGAGATTGGACACGGAGGAGAATGAACTTTGCTGGTCTGAGTGAGGGAATTGTTTTGTCAAGTCCTGTCTTCCTGTACATCAGGGGTCCCACACAACCCTTGAGGTGTATTAGTGAGTGCGGGAAATGTCTTGTATATAATTGTTGCTGGACATGTGGGGAAGAAGCACACCCTGATATACACCTCAGATATACTCCATGGCTGATCTTCATCATGGAAGAAACAGTTGATAAGGAGATCAGAGATCACCAAAGACATGGATGAAGTGTTGTTCCGTGTCGGCCATTGATAGCAGGAGAAAAATAAAAATGGAGTCATTACCTCTCATTGGCTGAGTACATTTTGTGGTGTAAACTCTTGCAAGAGGTTTTCTCAAGTCGTCTTCCAGGACGAAACACGTTAAGTACATTTTGTGGTGGAAGAATTCACATGGGGCAGATTCCGTTCCGATCAGCTCACAGAACCCCCCGGTGCTCAGAGCAGTCTGGGCGCCTGGAAGTAAACGGACTCTGCTGTCTGTTTACTCCCAACTACCCTCTGATCTGCTCTACCTAAACGAAAGTAGACATGTTGCAGAATGAAAATAATTGTCTCATTTAGTTTTGGAAAGATTTCGTTATGTTAATAATTTTCATTTTGTTAATTTGTTTGGTTTCATTTCATTTTGTTTATTAATTTTCTAATGAATTCAACATTTTTGGAACAGGTTGAATTTGGATTGGTCGAAAAACGATTGACCGATTCAAATTCTGTGTGAAGAATAGCTGGTTCTTAAGCAGCGGGAAGCCAGCCGCCACCTCCTTAACAACCGATGACTCAGCAGCTGTCAGCGGGCTTCCCCACCGACAGCTCAAATGTAAACAAAACAATGCTGGCAATCAAAAATTGTGGGGGAAAAAACAGCATGGGGTCCCCTCCCCCCAATCCATACCAGGCCCTTATCTAAGAATGCAGCCTGGCAGACCAGTGAATGAACCATACCAAGCATCATGCTCTCAATATGCCCCTATCCCAAAGCATCCTTCTCCGTATGTTGATGGGGACAAGGGCCTCATCCCCACAACCCTGGCCAGGGGTCTGTGGGTGAGAGCTTATCAGAATCTGGAAGTCCCCTTTAACAGATTAACAGATCCCAACCCCTCCCCTTCGAATATGGGGTACATGGTACCGCTACCCATTCACCAATAAAATTAGTAAAGACACAACATGAGTTCTTGACAAGTCCTGTATGAAAAAATAAAAAACGGGGCGTGGTTGAGCAGCGAATGTAACAGGATGCGTGTACTGCTCTCTCCACTGGAGATCCTGCTAATTATCCTCGGGGTGACCTGAAACAGACCCGTTTCACCACAAACACATGTCGGCAGACTGCTACAGCACAGCGGCAGCTTCTGGACAGGTTAATCCACTCGTCGCCATGGCTGAAAAGCTGAAAGAAGCTCTTTCTTTCCCCAACCTGGTTTCCAAGATGGCGACCGGCCACAGCGCTCGGCAATAGACATGTGCACAACAAAAAAATTAGTTTATTTTTGTTTCAGTTTTTTCGTTTCTGAAAAAAATTTGTTTATTTTCGTTTCGTTTTTTTCGTTTCCGTTGATTCGTAACGATTCGTACATTCGTAAGTCGTCGTTGTTCATATTCGTAACGATTCGTACATTCGTAAGTCGTCGTTGTTCATATTCGTAACGATTCGTACATTTGTAAGAGTTATTTTTTCGTTGATTCGTTTTTTTTTCGTTAGTTTAATTTTCGGACGCATTCTTTTTTTTTTCGTACATTCATAAAGTTCGTAGATTCGTAATCGGAGCATAATTCATAATTTTATGTAATGTGTATGCTATTATTAAATTTTAATAATTTACGAATCGGAAAAAAAAGTTACGAAACGAAAAAAATAAAGTTACGAATCGATAAAAAAAAGTTACGAATGTACAAATTTTTTTGTTCAATCCATTCGAAGCACGTTAAGCAACGCCATTGTAAGAGACACGGAAAATTACGAATCGAAAAAAAAAGTTACGAATCGAAAAAAAAAGTTACGAAAGTATGAATTTTTTTGTTCAATCCATTCAAAGCACGTTAAGCAGCACCATTGTAAGGGACACGAAAAATTACCAATTCAACAAAAAAAAGTTACGAATGTACGAATTTTTTCGTTCGTTTTCGTTTTTCGGATTTTCTTCATTAGTACATTCGTTGTTTCTAATTTGTTTTTTTCGGATTCGTATGATTCGAACGATTCGTTATTCGGATTCATACGATTCGAACGATTCGTTCATTCGTACGAAAACGAACGAACGAAAATAACGAAAAAAACAAAAAGAAAAAAAACGAAACGAATTGCACATGTCTACTCGGCAAAAGGAGGCCGCACAGAAGTTCTTTGCGTGGTCCTCCCCGAAGGCCCCTCATGCTTCCTCCATCTCCAGGGACAAACTATCAGGGGCACAGTAAGAGTCAGATGACACGGCGCCGCTGGAGGATCCGACCGGACTGCTGGCTGAGTGGGATAAAGTAAGTGCACAAACTGTCTCCCCTACTGTGCCACCACAATCATCTGTGGAGCCCACTCTCATGCCGCGTACACACGGTCGGAATTTCTGACGATAAATGTTCGATGGGAGCTTGTTGTTGGAAATTCCGACCGTGTTTAGGCTCCATCGGACATTTTCCGTCGGAATGTTCGACAAACAAAACTTGAGATCTGGATCTCAAATTTTACGATAACAAAATCCGTTGTCGAAAATTCTGGGCGTGTTTACACAATTCCGACGCACAAAGTTCCACACATGCTCGGAATCCAGCAGAAGACCCGCACTGGCTATTGAACTTAATTTTTCTTGGCTCGTCGTACGTGTTGTACGTCACTGCGTTCTTGACGTTCGGAATTTTCGACAACGTTTGTGTGACCGTGTGTATGCAAGACAAGTTTGAGCCAACATCCGTCGGAAAAAAAAACCTGGATTTTGTTGTCGGAATGTGCGATCTCTGCATCAGAGATGATATGACGGTGGTCACTAGCTGCACTACTTCCATTGCTGTTTTTACTGCTGAGATAAAGGGGGTGAAGGCAAAAGTGTCTTTCATTCGGCATGACTTACAAAAATTTGAGGAAACGGACCTCAGCTCTGGAGGGTCAAGTCAGTACAGTAGAGGATGAGCCATTGCTGTGAAGCAAAATTTGATGATGACTGCTCACCATGCTTCTCGCTTAGATGATTTGGAGAATAGGATGAGGCGCAATAATGTGCGGGCAACCGGTATACCAGAAAGAGCAGAGGGGAGAAATCCAGTTGCTTTTATTGAATCTTGGTTGCTCACAGTATTTGGGAAGGGATCCTTTACCCCCATGTTTTCCGTGCCTATGAGCCCCCTACCCCCGGGCACACCCGCCTCGCACCTTCTTGTTCAAAATGTTAAATTACAAGGACAGAGATGTGATACTGGCCAAGGCACGAGGAATGAACGGAGCGCTGGCTATGGATAATACTACAATTTTCCTTATTCCCAGATTACTGGGATGAAGTACAGAAGCAGAGGGCGAAATTTACGGACCTAAAACTATGCCTTGGGTCCCTCAATCTACAGTATGCCATGCTCTTCCCAGCGTAGCTACGAGTGGTGGCCAATGGAGAGGCACATTTCTTTGAATAGCCCTCTGCTGCAACACAATGGCTGGACAGAGGAACGAGTGCTTCGTGCACGCACCCCTCCCCCTTCCTGAGGCCTGTAAGAACCTGAGAAGTGGGTTGTGTTTTTGCTTGCTTCATATGAATAAGAGGAGGTCACCTCAATTCCTGATGTTCAGGTGGATTACAGATGGCAATCTTTCAGTGTAGGCCTACAGTGTTTAAATCCAGGA
Organism: Lithobates sylvaticus; assembly: GCA_028564925.1. Taxonomy (NCBI): domain Eukaryota; kingdom Metazoa; phylum Chordata; class Amphibia; order Anura; family Ranidae; genus Lithobates; species Lithobates sylvaticus. The sequence goes on along the minus strand of CM053028.1, from coordinate 594,242,939 downwards.
GTGGTTTTCGTTCTTTAACACTAAGGGAGTTGAACTCCTTCGATTTCTTTATAAGCGGAAACAAACCAAAATTAGGAATTTTGCTCAATGCTCAAATTAAATTTATTAAGAGACACTGTTGAACCGCTAAAAGAGGAACCTGAGTTTATGAGACCTTCAGGAGAACGTAAACTGAGTATTGGAAAAATAGAAAAAGAGGTTAAGTGGGTATAAACGGACACAGCTTGGCTGGTGGCTGTGGGGATCTTTGGACGGGGATCATACTGGAGCCCCCCTATACCTTCTTTCCACGTGAATGATTATGGGGTATATAGTACTGGACAGAAGCACTAGCCGGATGATAGCTCCCTAAACTGTCACCATCTACATACAGTAAGTGAAGGAACAGAGATAGTGGTGACCCTAATACCTAAATATGACCAGTGGCTATATTTGGTCAGTGATGTCATTCCTATCCCCACCCGCTTGCTTAGATGGCAGGGATTCCCAAAGACATCAGTGATTTCAGAGACGTAGCAGCCGCAAGCATCCACGGCTTCTTTGGGTGAAAGTGGGAGGCTACCTATTGGTCAGTGTAGTGGTCCCTTACATTGGTGACCAATGGGAGAAGGACCCCCCTTATATCAGTGGTCAGTGTAGTGGTCCCTTACATTGGTAACCAATGGGAGAAGGGCCCCCTTATATCAGTGGTCAGTGTAGAGGTCCCTTACATTGGTGACCAATGGGAGAAGGACCCCCTTATATCAGAGGTCAGTGTGGTGGTCCCTTACATTGTTGACCAATGGGAGAAGGAAGGACCCCCTTATATCAGTGGTCAGTGTAGTGGTCCCTTACATTGGTAACCAATGAAAGAAGGACCCCCTTATATCAGTGGTCAGTGTAGTGGCCCCTATATTGGTGACCAATAGAAGAAGGACCCCCTTTTATCAGTGGTCAGTGTAGTGGTCCCTTACATTGGGGACCAATGGGAGAAGGACCCACCTATATCAGTGGTCAGTGTAGTGGTCCCTTACATTGGTGACCAATGGGAGAAGGACCCCCCTTATATCAGTGGTCAGTGTAGTGGTCCCTTACATTGGTGACCAATGGGAGAAGGAAGGACCCCCTTATATCAGTGGTCAGTGTAGTGGTCCCTTATATTGGTGACCAATAGGAGAAGGACCCCCTATATCACTGGTCAGTGTAGTGGTCCCTTACATTGGTGACCAATGGGAGAAGGACCCCCCTATATCAGTGGTCAGTGTAGTGGTCCCTTACATTGGTGACCAATGGGAGAAGGACCCCCGTATATCAGTAGTCAGTGTAGTTGTCCCTTACATTGGCGACAAATGAGAAAATGACCCCCTTATATCAGTGGTCAGTGTAGTGGCCCCTATATTAGTGACCCATGGGAGAAGGACCCTCTTATATCAGTGGTCAGTGGGAAAAGGACATTCTTACATCATCATCAGTGAAAACTGTCCCCTTACTGATCATTGATGTCAGTTGTTACTGAGAGACAGAAATTGTTCATTGCTCAAGGAATTCCTAGAAACCTTTGGAGGAATCATGGCTGAGAAAGGCTGGACTAGGCAGTAATATATTTCTCTCCCCCTTGGTGGGAGTGGAGATGACCCCATCTATAAGGATATACAGTACATACACACACCGCACAAGGCCGTGTTCACACTACGAGATGTTTCTCGGGGCTGCAGTTCCTCTGATCTCCACAAAGTGGGGAACTCACTTCTACCATAGAGACAGGAAGTCTCTATGGAAGACAGGAAGTGATGTCAGCATGGACAGGAAGTTCCGGGTGAGAGGTGAGTCGGGAGGAAGCAGAGAGGAGACATCGCTGTAAGTGGCAGCAGAGGAGGTAATAAGATCTTATTTCTCTTCCATCCATTGGAAGATACAGCCAGATCTTCCCGATGAATGGGTTTAGTGTTGGTACCGGCAGGAGCAGGACACTAGGTGCAACCACAAATCAAAACACACCTTATGGTCGACCCATTGCTGGTGTCCAAACCCCACATTTCCAACACTAGTGATAGTTTTTTTGCCTAGCGGTCAGGAGTGAGGACCTAGGAATTTTTTTTCCCTGCTCCTTTTATGTTGGATTTTTTGTTCCAGCCGATGGATTTCTTTATGGTCCATCAACTGCGGTGTTGGGTGACAGAGCATGATCCATATAGATTTAGGTCGTGTCCCCCAGAACTGCCATAGAGCGCATGCAGTTCCCCACTATGGCATCGGATCGGCTGTGATGACTCTGCTTACAGAGGGGTCTGTAGGAGGTCCACACATTGGCGGATGCGGATATAACGGTCGGACCTGGCCCTTTCGTTGTGACGCAGCATTAAGGTGGGGGGGGGTGGTCCTTTTCCAATGCAGCTGCCCCAAACCACAGCGATGTCTCTCTACAGCAGTGCGGATTGGGCCCAGGTTCAGATCAGGTGGTGATCCCATTCATTTTTTGGAACTTCTTTTCCCTCTAAATCAGAGATCTAAAGCCTCTTTAACTAGAGTTGCACTGAATGGAAATGTATCCCTGTTAAATTCTTTGTACACTATATTACCACACGCACATGAACTTCAATGGCAGCCTTATGCCCCGTACACACGATGGAAAAAGTCCGATCGGATTATGTTGTCGGAAAATCCGATCGTGTGTGGGCTCTAGCGGGCTTTTTTCAGTCGGAATTTCCAACGGAAAAAATTCGAGAGCAGGATCTCAAATTTTCCGACAACAAAATCCGATCGGACTTTTTCCGATCATGTGTAGGGAATTCCGACGGACAAAGTGCCACGCATGCTCAGATCAAATTAGGAGACCAAAGCTATTGGCTACTAGCCTCTACGCAGTTTCGTAGTACGCAACGAACGTCACCACATCGTAACGATCAGATTTTTCAACAGCTTTGTCCGACCGTGTGTATGCAACACCAGTTTCGGACAAAATCCATCGGAAAAAAATCGGACGGATTTTGTGGTCGGAATTTCCGACCGTGTGTACGGGGGGCTTAGAGGAGATCTGTTTGTGCAGCATTATCTATTAGGTGGCCTTGGGTCTGAATTGGGGTTCATGTAGGTCGGTCCAATACCTACCCATGACACAGGCTCTGGCACTGCTCGGTGCTCGAATTCAGAGCCTAAGGAACCCACCACCACTCCGTACAATGTCCTGGGTATGACAGTATACTTAGCAACCAAGAGAACAAACCCCTCCCCGTACTGTTCTCTTTCCACCCACACTGGGTTGCCATTGGAGGGAAGAGAACAGACTCCTCCCCCACAGCTCTCTACCCCTCCAGCAGCATCCTCCTGCTGTCCAATCAAATCCCTTCTCTTACTGCAGAGAGTTGCATCACTCCTGTCAGTCAGCAGGCTGCTGGAGATTGGAGCCTTGCAGCCGGAGTTCTGGCAATTATCCTGATTTGCCGGGAACTCCGACCAAAAATCAGCAAGTTCCTCTTAGGATGCACAAAAACTCTGGATGGCCGCAAAATTTCAATTTTGGAATTTTTGTTCATCCTAGTCTTCAGGTGAGGAGCTGGGCATTGCATCTGTCGTTAAAAGGATAGCGTGAGAGACCAAATAGCGACCCACCTAGAGCTGAGTCAATTTGTGTAGGAATTTCCCCTTCCTGGACATCATGATGACCCTCCACTGACCTCACAGCACTGCCTCAGAGCAAACAAGTCACAGGAAGGATCGTATTTATCATTCCTTGTCTGCAGATCCAATACTAATCAAATCCAGTTCAGAAACCAAACAGAGAAAAGGGGATTTCTGATCCGGCAGGACAAGAGGGTTCATGAAAATGTATCCAACACTAAACAGTCCAAACTAAATGTGTTCCTGTAGGGGGTAGTAGTTCTTCAATGTACAGCAACCCTCCTATTACCCCCCCCCCCATCCTATTATTGTGTAACCGATACCCTCCAAATAATCCTTACTTTCATTTCCCAAAGTTATCCGTCTACAAGGAGACCTGTATAGATCAAATGACGGCACCAATTAGGATGGAGAAGGACCGGAGTCACATGACTGAGAAGATACTAAACCTCACCCTGGAGATCATCTACCTGCTGACCGGAGAGGTGAGGAGGATTCTGGGAGGTCACATGACATCACTCTTATCTCTATTAATAAAACACAGACCTGACCGGAGAGGTGAGAAGGATTCTGGGAGGTCACATGACCTCACTCTTATCTCTATTAATAAAACACAGACATGACCGGAGAGGTGAGGGGGATTCTGGGAGGTCACATGACATCACTCTTATCTCTATTAATAAAACACAGACATGACCGGAGAGGTGAGGGGGATTCTGGGAGGTCACATGACATCTCTGTTGTCTAGTCTGGTCAGTAGACCAAGTTCTTACTGTAGACTTTTAGATAATTGATATCGGTTTATCTTTCTCCTGATCTGTAGGATAATGTTGTAGTGAAGAAGTCTAGTGGGGAGCCAATCTCAGGAGGATGGAGCAGGACCCAGAGCTCCACCATGGTGCCTCCCCCTCCTTCTCCCATACCTGAGAGGAACAAAGAGCAGAAGATCCTGGAACTGACCACCATGATGGTCCATCTGCTGACAGGAGAGGTGAGGAGGATTCTGGGAATTCTGGGACATTATCCAGTAACAGACAAGGGATGTGTCTGGATGGTGACTGTATCATTGTGTGTGTCAGGTTCCTATAAGGTGTCAGGATGTCACTGTCTATTTCTCCATGGAGGAGTGGGAGTATTTAGAAGGACACAAGGATCTCTACAAGGACGTCATGATGGACAATCAGCCGCCCCTCACATCACCGGGTAAGAGGAGACTTTATTGTAAAGGAGAGAGCAGTACGGAGGCTCCACCTAGATCCCCCATCATCTGATAAACACATAGAAACAATGTATTCAGTCAGTGTGTGTGTTTCCTACAGATGGATCCAGTAATGGGAACCCACCAGAGAGATCCCCCCGTCCTCTGTATTCCCGGGATTCCACACAGGAAGGTCACACCATCCCC
>CM053028.1:594217741-594237446 GCA_028564925.1 Lithobates sylvaticus | reverse complement strand
CTTCAGGGGCAGAACATTCCCCCACTTACGGGGCCGGAACATTCTCTTCATTTTGGAGATAAATTCCAGTATTTGTTCCTCTAAACACACAGCACTGACAATAAATAGACAAGACAATGACCGTCCTGACCATACATGGCCTACAAAGGGCAATTATTACACTACACAGGCAGCCAATGGGCAATCATTACACTACACAGGCAGCCAATGGGCAATCATTACACTACACAGGCAGCCAATGGGTAATCATTACACTACACAGGCAGCCAATGGGCAATCATTACACTATGCAGCCAACACAGTGATGGAGTGCCGGGGTGAGGAGTATGGAGCATAGGGAGGTCCTGAACGAAATTGAGTCTAATGCCGCGTACACACGATCGGAATTCCAGCCACAAAAAGACCGATGAGAGCTTTTCATCGGAAAATGCGACCGTGTGTATAGGCTCCATCGGAATTTTGCTGGCCGAATTTCCGGCCTGCAAAGAATTGACAGCATTTTCTAAATTTTTTCCGACGGAAGAGGTTTCTATCGGAAATTCCGATCGTCTGTAGCAATTCTGACGCGCAAAATTCCTACGCATGCTCGGAAACAATTCGACGCACGCTCGGAAGCATTGAACTCGGCTCGTTGTAGTGTTGTACGTCACGGCGTTCTTGACGGTCGGAATTTGGTGTGTAGGCAAGACAGTTTGAGCGGAATTCCGTAGGGAAAACCGCCAGAGCTTTTTCCGACGAGAATTCCGATCGTGTGTGTACGCGGCATTAGACTGGTGTGAGGAAGCCGTATGGAATTTCATATACATTCCAAAACCTTTTCCAAATAGATCTAAGCCCCAGCTTTGGGAAGAGCTCCAATCTGTTAACCACTTTCAGCCCCGGAACCTTTTGCTGGCTTAAGACCAGACCACCTTTTTGCGATTCGGCGCTGCGTCGCTTTAACTGACAATTGCGCAGTCGTGCGATGTGGCTCCCAGACAAAAACCCTTTTTTCCCCACAAATAGAGCTTTCTTTTGGTGGTATTTGTTCGCCTCTGCGGTTTTTATTTTTTGCGCTATAAACAAAAATAGAGCGACCATTTTGAAAAAAACACATTATTTTTTATTTTTTGCAATAATAAATTTCCCCTAAAAAATATATAAAAAAACATTTTTGTTCCTCAGTTTAGGACGATACGTATTCTTCTACATAATTGTGGTAAAGAAAATCACAATAAGCGATTATTGATGGGTTTGCGCAGAAGTTATAGCGTTTACAAAATAGGGGATAGTTGTATAGCATTTTTATAAAAAAAATTTTACTAGTAATGGCGGCGATTTTTTTTATTTTTTATTTTTTTAATTGTGACTGCGACATTATGGCGGACACATCGGACTTTTTTGACACATCTTTGGGACCATTGTCATTTATACAGCAATCCGAGCTATTTAAATGCACTGATTCCTGTGTAAATGACACTGGTAGTGATGGGGTTAACCAGGGGGTGGCAGTGTAGGGGTTAAGTGTTCATAAGGGGCGTGTTACTAACTGTGGGGGGGGGGGGGGGGGGCGTGGCTGTGTTTTAGAGAACACTGATCTCTGCTCCAATCACAGTGAGCAGAGATCGGTGTCACTGGTTGCTAGGCAGAACGTGGAGATGCTGCTTACTTCCGCATCTCCCCGTTCAGCCGTGCCGTGAGACGATCGCGGGTATCCCTGCGGCGATCGAGTCCGCGGGACCTGCGACCGGCCTCGCGGGGGGTCCCGACCGGCGGGCACGCGATGGCACGGCGGCATTCTTAAAGGGAACGTACCTGTACGCCCTTATGCCTGTCCGTGCCGTTCTGTCGACGTACATCGTCGGGAACCGGTTTAAGAGGATTGAAGACTGTGGAAATCTATCTACATCGACAGTCGTGATCAACAAGGCCCGGGCGGCGGGGTCAGGTGTAGTCCTGCAACATCTTCGGCCCTGATGGGGAAAATTTTGTTCAGATTCCGCACCCAGATTTTTATTGCTGAACCATATCCGGTTGCAGCTGTCGGCTCCAGTTGGACTTCTTAGTCGTTGAGGCGTCCCGCTGATCCTAGAGGCTGTTGTAGCATCTGTTTGAGAGGGGAAAAAAAATCGCCAATTCAGAGTTCTTGATAGTTATCTGGGGCAAACCCCCTTATTACCAAATCCCCTTTCCCCTTCCATCTTTGACGAAGGGCGTCATGTAGGGCCTGTTCACACGCTCTGAAGAAAGGAGTTCTTTGTGGACCTCTCCACCTCTCTCTCAACCCAGGACTACAACCTGGAGGGGGTAAAAAGGCACTTTGTGAATTACATATGGCTAAATAGCCACTACTTTTTTACCAAGTTTATGTGGGATGCTTGGGTGGTACGAAGTAAGGGGGGGGGGGGGGGGGGGGGCGCTATAATACAGGGTAATAACGGTTTCTGACGACGTCAATGCGACGAAACGTACGTCGGGGCGCATCCCGGTCACGTTCGTTTATACAGTGGAACTTCCTGGTCCTCCAATGGTGGAACGCACGCCGATCGTGGAAACGGCCGGTTCACAGCTCACTTGGTTGCATTCGCGCCCGCGCTATAGCCGAAAGTACGGCTACAGCGCAGACGCTACCTGCCCCCCGGAGGGCAAGCGTCCCTGGACATCCTCCTGTTTACTTCCTGCCAATGCGCACCTCCTGAGCTGGCAGCGCATCGGGGAAGTTCTGTGCATCCCGTGTCCCTTCGACACATCCCATCACAGATCGCTGTAAACGGCCAATCACACTAGGCCGATTTACAGCGTCCGATCAACCGAGTGTCCAATGAGAGATGATCTCATATGTAAACATATGAGATCATCTCTCATGCGCCGCTCTCCCCTCCTCACACAGAGACAGCGTTGTGAGGAGGGAGAAGATGAAACGGCTGCAGCGGCCGTAAGTAAAAAATAAATAAATAAAAATAAGTGCCCACAGTACCTGTCCAGTGCCATCCGTCTGCCCACTGCTATCTTCCTGTCCCCACTGCCCAACTGTTCCATTCCTGTGACCCCAGTGGCCACTAAATGCCCCATGTGTCATCCAGTGCCCCAGTGTCACATGTCGTCCCACCAGTGCCACGCTGTCCCATCAGTGCCAACTTATACGCCATCTGTCTGTGCACCGTCCCTAGTGCATTTGTCAATCCATCAGTTTCACATGTCATCCGTGACACCTATTAGTGCCATCTGTCATCAGTGTCACATAGTCCATTTCCATCTGTCAACATCAGTGGCCATCACTGTCATCAGTGCCCCATAATCTGTAGTGTCATCGTATCAACAGTGCTACTCAGTGTCACGTGTCATCAGTGTCATCAGTGCCCCCATCTGTCATCAGTGCCACGTTAGTGTCACGTGTCATTGTCCTGGTGCTCCAGGGCCTTCAGAAGTGTAATAGGTAGTCAACAAGTTAGAAGTGTAATTTATGCTCCTAGAACACGTGATGGCGCTCCCTGCATGTTGGGCCTCTCTAAGTGGCCAGGCTGTGTAAAAGTCCCACACAAGTGGTATCGTAATACTCAGGAGGAGGAGCAGAATTTATTTTGGGGTGTCATTTGTGGTATACACATTCCATGAGAGAGAAATAACCTATTACAATGACAATTTTGTGGGAATAAAAAAAAAATTAAATTTTGCAAAGAATTGTGGGAAAAAATGGACAACATCAAAAACCTCACCATGCCTCTTACTAAATACCTTGGAATGTCTACTTTTCAAAAAGGGGTCATATTGGGGGGTATTTGTACTTTCCTGGCTTGTTCGGGTCACAAGAAATGAGATCGGCCACCAGTACATCAGATGTGATCAATTTTGTATGATTTGCACCACAGCTAGTAGACTCTCTAACTTTCACAAAGACCAAATAATATCCACTAATTTGGGGTTATTTTTTTTACCAAAGATATGTGGCAGTATAAATTGTGGCCGAAATTTATGAAGAAAAATTATAATTTGCTAAATTTTATCACAGAAACAAAGAAAAATGTGTTTTTTTTTTTTTTCGGTTTTTTTTTATTTTTTCGTCGTTTACCACCAAAAGAAAGCTCTATTTGTGTGCCAAAAAAAAAAAAACCCTGAGTTGATCAAATACCACCAAAAGAAAGCTCTATTTGTGGGGGAAAAAAAGACAAAAAAAAATCATTTGGGTACAGTGGTTGCATGCCATCGCGCGGCGGGGGGTCGGTGTCCACAGGTTGACACGGTTCCCGCAGCTGTGTCGCCCCAGGCGCCAGGACCCCAATTCTAGGCGCAATTGCGCCCGGGCGACCGGGGTTTGTCGAGGCCTGCCTGTGTGTATATATAGCACTAGTGCACTTTATATTGGGTTTATTACCCTGTATTATAGCGCCCCCTTACTTCGTACCACCCACCAATTCACAAAGTCAGATTAGCACTTTGAAGGGGGGGCCGCTTTTCTTTAGTTTTTTTTTTTTTTTTTCACTTTAGGTTTAGATTTTTTTTTGCGCGGAGTTCACCCATTTTGAGGTGATTCACTTTTATGTGGGATGTTGTTGTGGGAAAATAACTGCTAAATCTTCTCCAGTCTGTTCTCAAGTTCCAAGTTCAAATGTAACTGAACTGCAACTTAAATGGGGCAATCCCCTGGTTCTAAATGCCTCCCTTTTTTATATTCCTGGGACAAAGGGGGGAAGGGTACTTTTGGGTCATTCCTGGACATGTCATGCCCAAGTGAGTTCCTGCGGGTCATCGTTGTTGTAGGTTCAGGCAATGACTTGCCATAAGAAGTTTATTCAAAGGGAAGGAAGCTTTTGTGAAGTCGTCTTCACTTTCTACAAAGAAGGACCGAACTGTTGCCAAATGTGGGGGGCCACGGCCACGGCCACGATTATTTCCCGGGAGATGTAATTTTAATCTGTTGCCTTGGGGGGGGGGGGGCAGATAATGGCTTATAAACAGAGACTCCTGCAAGCAAGAAACTTCTTTCTACCCAGCAGGGGAAGGATCCATTGCCAAGCTCCGACTACTACTCTAAAGTTGAAGAAGAATTGTTGCTCCTGATGCTGCTGAGCTGAAGGCACTTCAGGTACCAGTTGAGTGAACTCCACACCTTTTTTTCATTTGGGTTTGTGGACTTTGGCTAGCAGAGCCGGAACCCCGATGTAGCACCCTGGTGTTGGGCAGGGTTGCTAACAAATTTAGCTTGCTAGGTGGTAACTAGCCTGGCTGATGGGGGATTATTCACTGGCTTTTCCCTAACTTTGGATTTGATGCACCTCCCTCTTCTGTCACCAGGTGGCATTGTTGCCTGCGGTATTAGAATGACTAGGGCAGTGATGGCGAACCTATGGCACGCGTGCCACAGCTGGCATACAGAGCCATCTCTGTGGGCACACGAGAGGGTCCATGACAGAGCTAGAGGCCTCTCTCCTTTCAGCCCCCCTCTTTGTGTCCCCTCTCTCTGTCCCCCTCTCTCTCAGCATCTCTCTCGCACCCCTCTCTCTCTTTCCCTCTTCTCTCTCTCTTCTCTCTTCTTCTCTCTCTCTCTTCTCCTCTTTCTCTCTCTCCTCTCTCTCTTCTCTCTCTCTTCCCCTCTTCTCTCTCTCTCTCTCCTCTTCTTCTCTTTCTCTTCTCCTTCTCTTCTTCTTCTCTCTCTCTTCTTCTCTTCTCTCTCTTCTTCTCTCTCTTCTTTTCTCCCTCTCTTCTCTTCTCTTCTCCCTCTTCTCCTTCTCCCTTTCTTTCTCTTCTTTTCTTCTCTCCTCTTCTCTCTCTCCTCTTCCTCCTCTCTCTCTTCTTCTCTCTCCTCCCTCTCCAGCTCTCTCTCTCTCTCTCTTCTTTTTTCTCTCTTCTGTCCTCTTCTCTCTCTCTTCTTTTCTTTCTCCTCTCTCTTCTCCTCTCTTCTCTCTCTTCCTTCTTTTTCTTCCTCTCTTCCTTCCCCTCTCTCTCTCTCTCTTTCTTTTTCTCTCTCTTTCTCTCTCTCTCTCTCTTTCTCTTCTTCTCTTCTCTTCTCTCTCTTTCTCTTCTCTCTTCTCTCTTCTTCTTCTTTTTCTCCTTTCTTCTCTCTCTTCTTCTCTTTCTCCTCTTCTCTTTTTCTCTTCTTCTCTTCTCTCTTTCTCTTCTTCTCTTCTCTTCTTCTCCCTTCTTCTCTTTCCTTCTTCTTCTTTTTCTCTTCTTTCTCTCTTTCTCTTCTCTTCCTTTTCTTCTTTCTTCTTCTTCTCTCTTTCTCTCTTCTCTCTTCTTCCCTCTTCCTTCTTTCTCCTCTCTTCTTCTTCTTCTTCTTTCTTCTTTCTTCTCTCTCTCTCCTTCTTCCTTCTCTTCTCTTCTTCTTCTCTTTCTTTTCTCTCTCTCTTTTTCTCTCTCTTCTTCTTTCTTCTCTCTCTTTCTTCTTCTCTTCCTTCTTTCTCTTTCTTCTTCTTCTCTTCTTTCTCTTTCTCTCTCTTTCTCTTTCTTTCCCTCTCTCTCTCTCTCTTTTTCTTCCTTTCTCTCTTTCTTCCTCTCTTCCTTCTCTCTCTCCTTCTCTCTCTTTCTCTCTTTTCTTCCTCTCTTTCCTTCTTCTTCTTCTTCTTCTTTTTCTCTTCTTTCCTTCTTCTTCTTTCTCTCTTCTCCTCTCTCTTCTTTTCCCTCTTCCTTCTTCTTCTTCTCTCTTTCTCTTCTTTTTCTCTCTTCTTCTTCTTTCTTTCCCCTCTCTCTCTTCTTCTCTCTTCTCTTCTTTCTCTTTTCCTCTCTCTTCTCTTTCTTTTCCTCTTTTTTCTTCTCTCCTCTTTCTTCTTTTCCCTCTTCTTTTTTCTCTCCTCTCTCTCCTCCTCTTCTCTCTTCTCCTTCTTTCTTTCCCCTCCTCTTCTTCTTTTCTCTTTTCTCTTTCCTCTTTCTCCTTCTTTTTCTTTTCTCTTCTCTTTTCTCTCTTCTTCCTTCTCTCTTCTCTCTTTCTTCTCTTCCTTCTTTCTTCCTCTCCTTTCTCTTCTTCTCTCTTCTCCTCCTTTCTTCTCTTCTTCCCCTCTTTCTCTTCTTCTTCTCCTCTCTTCTTTCTCTCCTCTCTTCTCTCTTTCTCTCTCTTCTTCTTTCTTTTTCTTTCTCTCTTTTCTTTCTTCTTCCTTCTTCCTTTCTTCTTTTTTCTTCTCTTTCTTCTCTCTTTTCTTTCCTTCCTTTCTTTCTCTTTTCTTCTTCTTTTCTTCTTTCTTCTTTCTTCTTTTCTCTTCTTTCTTCTTTTTTTTTCTTCTCTTCTCTTTCTCTTCTTCTTCTTCCTTTTCTTTCTTTTCTTTTCCCTTCTTTCTCTTCTCTTCTTCTTTCTTCTTTTTCTTTCTTCTTTCTTCTTCTTCTCTTTCTTTTCTTTCTTCTCTTCTCCTTCTCTCTCTTCTTCTCTTTCTCTCTCTTTCTTCTTCTTCTTTTTTTCTTCTTTTCTCTTTCTTCTTCTTCTTCCTCTTTTCTCTTCTTTTCTTTTTTTCTCTCTTTCTTTTTTTCTTTCTTTCTCTTCTTTTTCTTCCTCCTTCCTTCTTCTCCTCTTTCTCTTTTTCTTTCTTCTTCTCTTTCTTCTTTCTCTCTTCTCTTCTCTTCCTTTCTTTCTTTTTCTCTTTCTCTTTTCTCTTCTCTCTTCTCTTCTTCTTCTTTCTTTCTTTCTTCTTTCTCTTTCTTCTCTCTTCTCTTCTCTTTCTTTTCTTCTTTTTTTCTTCTTTTCTTCTTTTTTTCTCTTCTTTCTTTTTCTCTCTCTTTCTTTTCTTTCTTTCTCTTTTTCTTCTTTCTCTTTCTTTTCTCCTTCTTTCCCCCTCCTCTTTCTTTTTTTCTTCTCTCTCCTCCTCTTTCTTCTTTTTCTTCTTTCCTTTTTCTCTCTTTTTTTTCTTTTTTTCTTCTCTCTTCTTCTTTCTTCTTTTCTCTCTTTCTTCTCTTCTTCTTCTCTTCTTCTTCTCTTCTTTTTTCTCTTTTTCTTTTCTTTTCTTCTTTCTTTCTTTCTCTTTCTTCTTTCTTTCTCTCCTCTTTTCTTCTTCTTCTCTTCTTTTCTTCCTTTCTTTCTTCTCTTCCCTTTCCTTCTTCTCTCTTTCTTTCTTCTCTTTTCTTCTTCTCTCTCTTCTTTTCTTTCTTTTTTCTTCTCTTTCTTCCTTCTTCTCCCCTCTCTTTTCTTTCTTCTCTTTCTTCTTCTTTTCTTCTTCTCTTCTCTTTTCTTCTCTCTTTTTTTCTTCTCTTCTTCCTTCTCTTTTTTTTTTTTTCTTCTTTCTTTTCTTTCTTTTCTTTTTCTCTTTCTTCTCCTCTTTTCTTCCTTCTCTTTCTTCTCTTCTTCCTTTCTTTCTCTTTTTCTCCTTTCTTTCCTTCTCTTTTCTTCTTCTCTCTCTTCTCTCTTTCTTTCTTTCTCTCTCTTCTCTCTCTTTCTTTTCTTCTTTTCTTCTCTCTTCTTTCTTCTTCTTCTCTCTCTCTTCTCTCTTTCTTTCTTTTTTTTCTTCTTTTTCTTTTCTTCTTTCTCTTCTTCTTCTTCTTCTTTCTTTCTTTCTTTCTCCTTCTCTTCTTCTCTCTTCTTCTTTCCCTTTTCTTTTTTTTTTTTCTCCTTCTTTTTTCCTTTTTTTTCTTTTCTTTCTCTTCTCTCTTTTTTTTTCTTTCTTTCTTTCTTCTTCTTCTTCTTCTCTTTCTTCTCTTTTCTTTTTCTTTTTCTTCCTTCTTTTCTCTTCCTTTTCTTCTTCTTTTTCTTTTCTTTTCTCTTCTTTCTTCTTCTTCTTCTTTTTTCTCTCTTTCTTCTTCTCTTCTTTCTTTCTTTTCTTCTCTTCTTCTCTTCTTTCTTTTTCTTCTTTTCTTCTTTTTTCTTCTTTCTTCTTCTTTCTTCCTTTCTTCTTCTTTTCTCTTTCTTCTTCTTCTTCTCTTTTTCTTCTTTTTTTTTCTCCTTTTTTCTTCTTTCTTCCTTTCTTTTTCTTTTTCTTTTCTTTCTTTTTTTTCTTTTCTTCTTCTTTTTCTTTTCTTTCTCTTCTTCTCTTTCTTTTTCTTCTTCTTTTTCTTCTCTTCTTTCTTTTCTTCTTCTTTTTTCTTTTCTCTCTTCTTTCTTCCTTCTTTTTCTCTCTTTCTTTTTTTTTCTTTTTTCTTTCCTTTTTTTTCTTTCTTCTTTTCTTTCTCTTCTTTCTTTTCTTTCTTTTTTTCTTTTTTTTTTTTCTTTCTTTTTTCTTTTTTCTCTTCTTTCTTTTTTTTCTTTTTCTTCTTTTTTTTTTTTTTTTTTTCTTCTTCTTTCTTTTTTTTCTTTTTTTTTCTTTCTCTCTTTCTTTCTCTTCTTTTCTTCTTTTTCCTTTTCTTTTTTTTTTTTTTTTCTTTTTTCTTTTTCTTTCTTCTTCCCTCTTCTTTTTTTCTTTTTTTTCTTTTCTTCTTTTTCTTTCTTCTTTCTTTTTTTCTCTTTTTTCTTTTTTTCCTTTCTTTCTTTTTTTTCTTTTCTTCTTCTTCTTTTTTCTCTTTCCTTCTTTCTTTTCTTCTTCTCTTCTCTCTTCTTCTTTTTCTTCTCTTCTCTTTTTTTTTTTTTCTTTTTTTTTTTTTTCTTTCTTCTTTTTCCTTTCTTTTCTTCTTCTCTTCTTCTTCTCTTCTTCTTCTTCTCTCTTCTTTCTTCTCTTCTTTCCCTTCTCCTTTTCTTTTCTCTCTTTCTTCTTCTCTTCTTCTTTTTTCTCTTCTCTTCTTCTTCTTCTCTTTTTCTTCTCTTCTTTCTTCTTCTCTTCTTCCCTTTCTCTCTTCTTTCTCTTTCTTTCTTCTTTCTCTTTTTCTTTCTTCTTTCTCTTCTCTCTTTTCTCCTCTTCTCCTTCTTTTCTTTCTCTCTCTTTTCTTTTTCTTCTCTCTTCTCTCTTCTTTCTCTTTTCTCTTTCTCCTTCTTTCTTTTCTTTTCTTCTTTCTTTTTCCTTTTTTCTCTCTTTTCTCTTCCTTCTCTTTCTTCTTTTTCCTTCTTCCTTTTTCTTTTCCTTTTTTTTCTTCTTTCTCTCTTCCCCCTCTTTTTTCTTCTTCTTCTTTTCTCTCTTCTTCTTCTCTTCTTTTTTTTTTTCCTTCCTTCTTCTTTCTTCTTTTCTTTCTTCTTTTCTTCCCTTCTTTCTTCCTTTCCTTCTTTCTCTCTCTCTTCTTTCTCTTTTTTTTCTTTTCTCTCTCTCTCTTTTTTTCTTCTTCTTCTTTTCTTCTTCTTTTCTTTTTCTTCTTCTTCTTTTTCTCTCTTTCTCTCTTCTCTCTTCCTTCTCTCTTTTCTTCTCTTTTTCTTTCTTCTTTCTTCTTTTTCTTCCTCTTTTTTTCTTCTTCTTTCCTTTCTCTCTTTTCTCTTCTTTCTTCTTCCTTTCTTTTCTTTCTTTCTTTCTTCTTTTTCTCTCTTTCTTTCTCTTCTTTTCCTTTTCTTTTTTTCTTCTTTTTCTTTCTCTTTCTTTTTTCTTCTTCTCCTTTCTCTCTCTTCTTTTTTCTTTCCTTCCTTTTCTTTTCTCTTCTTTTTTTTTTTCCTTCTTCTCTTCTCTTCTTCTTTTTCCTTTCTTTTCTTCTTCTTCTTTTTTTTCTTTCTTCTTTTTTTTCTTCTTTTTTTCTTCTTTCTTTTTTCTCTTTTTTCTTTCTTCTTTCTTTTCTTCTTTTTTCTCTTCTTCTTCTTTTCTCCCCTTCTCTTTTCTTTCTCTCTTCTTCTTTCTCTTCTCTTTTCTTTTCTTTCTTTTCTTTTCCTCTTTTTCTTTCTTCTTTCTTTTTCCTCTTTCTTTCTTTCTCCTTTTTTTTTCCCTTTTTTTTTTCTCCCTTTCCTTTCTCTTCCTCTCTTTTTTTTTTCTCTTCTTTTTCTTCTCTCTTTTTCTCCCTCTTTTCTTCTCTCTTTCCTCTTTTCTTTTCTTCTTTTTTTCTCTCTTTCTTTTCTCTTTTTCTTTTTTCTTCTCTTTTCTCTCTTTCTTTTTTTTTTTTTTTTTTCTTTTCTTTTTTTCTTTTTTCTTTCTTTCTTTCTTTTTTTTTCTTCTTTTTTTTTTCTTTTCTTTCTTCTTCTCTTTTTTCTTTCTCTTCTTTTTTTCTTCTTTCTTTTCTTTTTTTTTCTTCTCTTTTTTTTCCTTTTTCCTCTTTTTTTCTCTTTTTCCTTTTTTTTTTCTTTTCCTTTCTTTTTCTTTTTCTTTTTCCCCTTCTTTTTTTTCCTTCTTTTTTTCTTTTCTTTTTCTTTCTTTTCTTTTTCCTTCTTCTTTTTTCCTTTTCTTTCTTTTTCTCCTTTTTTTCTTTTTTTTCTTCTTTTTTTTTTCTTTCTTTTCTTCTCTTTTTTTCTTTTTTTTTTCTTTTTTCTTTCTTTCTTCTTCTTCTTTTTTCCCTTTTTTTTTCTTTTTCTTCCCTTTTCTTCTTTTTTTTCTTTCTCTTCTCCTTTTTTTCTTTCTCTTTTCTTTCTTTTTTTCTTTTTTTTTCTTTTTTTTTCTTCTTCTTTCTTCTTCTTTTTTCTTTCTCTTCCCTTTTTTTCTTCCTCTTTTTTTTTTTTTCTTTCTCTTCTCTTCCTTTTTTTTTTTTCTCTTTTCTTCTTCTTTTTCTTCCTTCTTCTTTTTTTCTCTTTTTTCTTTTTTCTTTTTTTTTTTCTTTTCTTTCTTTTCCTTTCTTTTTTTTTTTCTTTTTTTTTCTCTTTCTTCTTTTCCTCTTTTCTTTTTTTCTTCTTTTTTCTTCTCTTCTTCTTTTTTTTTTTTTCTTTTTTTTTTCTTTTTTTCTTTTCTTTTCCTTTCTTCTTTTTTCCTTTTTTTCTTTCTTTTTCTTCCTTTCTCTTTTTTTCTTTTTTTTTTCTTTCTTTCTTTTTTTCTTTTTTTTTCTTTTTTTCTTCTTTCCCTTCTTTTTCTTCTTTCTTTTTTTTTTCTTTTTTCTTCTTCCTTTCCTTTTTTTTTTTTTCCTTTCTTTCTTTTTTCCTCTTTCTTTTTTTTTTTTTTTCCTTTTTTTTCTTTTTTCTTCTTTTTTTCTTTTTTTTTTTTTTTCTTCTTTTCTTTTTTTTTCTTTCTCTTTTTTTTCCTTCTTTCTTCCTTTTTTTCTTTTTTTTTTTCTTCTTTTTTTTTCTTTTCTTTTTTTCTTTTTTTTTTTTTTTCTTTTCCTTCCTCTTTTTTTTTTTTTTTCTTTTTTTTTTTTTCTCCTTTTTTTTTTTTTCCTTCTTTTTTTCTTTCTTTCTTTTCCTTCCCCTTTCTCTTTTTCTTCCTTTTTCTTCTTTTCTTTTTTTTTTTCTCTTTCTTCTTTTTTCTTTCCTTCTTTTTTTCTTTTTTTCTTCTTTTTTCTTCTTCTTCTTTTTTTTGTTTTCCTAACCTCTTCTGGCGTGCCACATAGTCAGCTAAGGGTCCAAACAAGGGAACACTGGCTAGTGTTCTGAAGATCTTTCAGGTATTTTCAGGAGTGTTTTGTACCAGCTAGGGGGAGAGGCTGCTGCTCCTCCTGGCACCTGCTGCCATGCGACCTCAGGTGGGTGACCTGAGGGCCTGAAGTCAGAGAGAGGGACCCTGGTTCTACAGAGAGCTGGCTGAGCAGATCTGGTCGGGTATCACTGGTATAGGGTTTCGCTTGGAAGTTGGAAGGAGGCCAGCAGCTGTCCCTTGACATTTTTTGACTATAAGGGATCCATAGACTTGTGTTCCTAACCACTTCTGGTGTGCTACATAGTCAGCTAAGGGTCCAGACACGGGAACACTTGCTAGTGTTCTGAAGAGCTTTCGGGTCTTTTCAGGAGTGTATTGTACCAGCTAGGGGGAGAGGCTGCTGCTCCTCCTGGCACCTGCTGCCATGCGACCTCAGGTGGGTGACCTGAGGGCCTTAAGTCAGAGAGTGTGACCCTGATTCTACAGAGAGCTGGCTGAGATCTGGTTGGGTATCACTGGTATAGAGTGTTGCTTGGAAGTTGTGAAGGAGGCTACCAGCTGTCCCTGGACATTTTGTGACTACAGACAATATAAGGGATCCATAGACTTGTGTTCCTAACCTCTTCTGGCGTGCTACATAGTCAGCTAAGGGTCCAAACACGGGAACACTTGCTAACATTCTAAAGAGCTTTGAGGTCTTTTCAGGAGTGTATTGTACCAGCTAGGGGGAGAGGCTGCTGCTCCTCCTGGCACCTGCTGCCATGCGACCTCAGGTGGGTGACCCGAGGGCCTGAAGTCAGGGAGAGGGACCCTGGTTCTACAGAGAGCTGGTTGAGAAGATCTGGTCGAGTAACTGGTATAGGGTTTGGCTTGGAAGGAGGCCAGCAGCTGTCCCTTGACATTTTTTGACTATAAGAGATCCATAGACTTGTGTTCCTAACCACTTCTGGTGTGCCACATAGTCAGCTAATGGTCCAAACACGAGAACACTGGCTAACGTTCTGAAGAGCTTTGAGGTCTTTTCAGGAGTGTATTGTACCAGCTAGGGGGAGAGGCTGCTGCTCCTCCTGGCACCTGCTGCCATGCAGCCTCAGGTGGGTGACCTGAGGCCCTGAAGTCAGAGAGCGTGACCCTGGTTCTACAGAGAGCTGGCTGAGAAGATCTGGTCTGGTACCACTGGTGAGGGGGATGTCTATTGAAGATCACTGGTATAGAGTGTCACTAGGAAGTTGGAAGGAGGCTACCAGCTGTCCCTGGACATTTTGTGACTACAGACCACATAAGGGATCCATAGACTTGTGTTCCTAACCTCTTCTGGTGTGCTACATAGTCAGCTAAGGGTCCAAACACGGGAACACTGGCTAACGTTCTAAAGAGCTTTGAGGTCTTTTCAGGAGTGTATTGTACCAGCTAGGGGGAGAGGCTGCTGCTCCTCCTGGCACCTGCTGCCATGCGACCTCAGGTGGGTGACCTGAGGGCCTGAAGTCAGAGAGAGAGCGACCCAGCAAGGACTTCACCAGAGCTTAACCGAGTAGATACATGTGTTCCCATGGGGGGGCAGTAGTTCTTAAAGTGGTTGTAAATCCTCCATATACCCAGTGAAGTGACCAGCCTCAGGTGATCTAGATGAAACTAATCCTTGTACATAAATTGTACCTGTTTATCTGCAGTCTTCTCTACATCTGTTCCATTTGCTGAACACGGGAAAAAACGCTGAGGCTGTGAATCATAGGTTGTGTGTTGGAGCTCCCTCCCCTGTCACCTTTTTTCTCTCTGTGTCAGGAAAACTTATGAGAAGTGATCCATGCAGATAGCAGAGGAAGAAGACAGAAATGACACTTAGTGCTCTTGATATAGACAAGTACACACTATAGAGGGATATGCTTTGTTCATATTTCATGTCTGACTTTAAATGTACAGCAACCCTCCTATTCCTCCCCTCCCCCACATCTTATTATTGTGTGACCAACACCATCCAAATAATTCTTACTTTAATTTCCCAAAGTTATCCGTCTACAAAGAGACCTGTATAGATCACATGACGGCACCAATGAGGATGGAGGAGGACCGGAGTCACATGACTGAGAAGATACTAAACCTCACCCTGGAGATCATCTACCTGCTGACCGGAGAGGTGAGGAGGATTCTGGAGGTCACATGACATCACTCTTATCTCTATTAATAATACACAGACCTGACCGGAGAGGTGAGGAGGATTCTGGGAGGTCACATGACATCACTCTTATCTCTATTAATAATACACAGACCTGACCGGAGAGGTGAGGAGGATTCTGGGAGGTCACATGACATCACTCTTATCTCTATTAATAAAACACAGACCTGACCGGAGAGGTGAGGAGGATTCTGGGAGGTCACATGACATCACTCTTATCTCTATTAATAAAACACAGACCTGACCGGAGAGGTGAGGAGGATTCTGGGAGGTCACATGACATCACTCTTATCTCTATTAATAAAACACAGACCTGACCAGAGAGTAGGGTGACCACATTTCCACACTGCCATTCAGGGACACACCCTCCCGACCCCCCCCCCGCACCCGCACAAAAAATATGTTTTTTGGATAACTTTTTTTTTTGCCAATTTTTTGGTAAGTGAAAAAAAATGGTAACACAGTTTAGACCGGTTGTGTGTACAATGCAGTTTAGAGCAGGTGGCGTATGGCCAGCAGAATGAGGGGGGAACATGGATGAAGAACATAAAGGGGGAACAGCAGCAGAAACGGAGGGGGACACGGAGTAAGAAATCGGAGGGGACCGCAGCAGAACTGAGGGTTACACTGATGAATAATGGAGGAGGGACACGGAGGAAGAATGGGGTGACAGACAGAACAGAGGGGGTACCCCTCGTTACTGACTGCCCCCCTCCGTTTCTTCCTTCCTCCGTGTCCCCCTCTGTACTACAGCTGTCCCCCTCCGTTCTGCTGTCCTCCATGTCCCTCGCGTTCTTCCTCCATGGTCCCTCCTCCGTTTCTGCGTCCAGTCCCCCCCGCTCTGCTGTCCCTCCTCCGTTCTGTATGTCCCCCTCTGTCTGCTGCTGTCCTCCTCCGTTCTGTTCCCCATTTCCCCCACTGTTCTGCTGCTGTTTCCCCCTCCGTTCTTTCCCTCCGTGTTCCCCTCACTGTCTTTGCTGTCCCCCTTGCCGTTCTTCCTCCCTGTGTCCATCTGTCCCGTCTCCCGAGGGGGACAGCAGCAGAACAGAGGGGGGCACAGAGGAAGAACGGAGGGGGACAGCAGAACAGAGGGGACAGCAGCAGAACGGAGGGGGACAGCAGCAGAATGGAGGGGGACAAAGTGTCAGTGTAACACAGACAGTACACTAATCTGTCTTGGTCCTGGAAGAATGTCTGGCACTGACTGCAGGTGGCACTTGCGGACCTCGTGGGCGGGAGGAGCCTGGAGGAGGACTCAGTCAGACGAGGCTCAAGCTGGCTGGCTGCAGTGCTCAGGAGAGAAGTTTAAACAACTGTGGCATTGGCTCTGTCTGGTGGGGAGTCTGGTCACCGCCACTGGCGTCACAGGTCACTGACGTCACTCTGAGCACTGCTGGCTGGCTGCTCTCTCTCTCTCTGGACTACTGAGCAGTGGGCACGCTCGCTGCTCACCTCTCAGCCATAGGATGCGGGCGGGTGCACTGCCAGTGCCGCCCACGTGTCTGTCAGCCTGCCCCTCAGGCCTCAGCTGACATTGCTGGTTTCTAGACGCAGGGCGGCCCCTAGCCTGGCAGCCAGCCAGCCTATGATGTGTTAAACTTTATAAGGTTGGCGGGCTGGCGGCGGAAGGGCGAAGTGAGTTGGCGGAGCGGACTGGTCTGGTCAGTGATCACTGTGGGTTTTTTTCATTCAGGGACACTGTATTGTCCCGGAATGAAGGTGCCTGGGACACGGGACAAAAATCTCAAGTCGGGGACAAGCCCGGGCAATCCGGGACACGTGGGCACCCTAAGTCACATCCATCTCTGAACCAGAGGAGCTAACACTCTAATGTCCGCTCACAGTCACACACTATTATTATACATTTATATAGCTCTGACATATACCGCAGTGCTGTACAGAGAACACTGATTCACTGCATAACCTATGTTTCTGCCTGCAGAAGAAGTGTTGGTCTCATTTTGAAGACCAAGGCCGGGCACCTATTATAATGGAGAAGACGCGGAGTCACATGACACAGAAAATACTAGACCTCACCCTGGAGATCATCTACCTGCTGACTGGAGAGGTGAGGAGGATTCTGGGAGGTCACATGACATCACTCTTATCTCTATTAGTAAAACACAGACCTGACTGGAGAGGTGATGGATCCTGAGACTTCTGAACGTTCTATCACATAGTTGAAATTTTGTTGATCACACAATATTTTCAAATACAGGATTATACAATTGTGAAGAAGACATCTGGTAAACATGACAAACCTCAGTCAGAGCCACCACCTTACTCCGCGATCTCCAAAAGAAACATAGATAAGAAGATCCTGGAAGTCACCCAGAAGATCATTGAGCTGCTGACCGGAGAGGTGAGCGGTGACAGGAATTCTGGGACATTATCCAGTAACAGACAAGGGATGTGTCTGGATGGTGACTGTATCATTGTGTGTGTCAGGTTCCTATAAGATGTCAGGATGTCACTGTCATATTTTTTTCACATAGGAATGGAAAAATTTGAAGGAACAGAAGGAAATCATGATGGTGAACCGACCACCTCTTGTTTTACCGGGTAAGAGGAGACTTTATTGTAAAGGAGAGAGCAGTACGGAGGGTCCACCTAGATCCCCCATCATCTAATAAACACATAGAAACAATGTATTCAGTCAGTGTGTGTGTTTCCTACAGATGGATCCAGTAATGGGAACCCACCAGAGAGATGTCCCCGTCCTCTGTATTCCAGGGATTCCACACAGGAACATCACACCATCCCCCACCATCAGCAGGTTGCCTGAGCTGTGTTCCCCGTCCTGTATTTCTGTATTTCTCTCGGATAATCTTCCTTCTCTGTGCTGCAGACACAATTGATGTATCTAGACTGGATTTATGGAGATTCTGGGGTTCAGCTGCCAGCAAAATGTATAGACGATGCTTGACCCAGGCACCAGGGACACGCGTTTTAGGTCTTGGCAAATGTGCGACCTACTCAATATTAGGTGGATGGTCACGATGTTTTGGCTGATTGGTGTATTGTATGCTACATGCTCCTGCACTATATGCTCTATGTTGTACATTACATACTCCTGACTAGGGATGAGCTTGATGTTCGGGTCGAACATCGGGTGTTCGCTCATTCGCAGAAGAACGAACATTATGGGGCGTTCGCGGGAAATTCGAGCGACCGCAGAACGCCCCATAATGCACTGCATTGATGTATGATGATTGGCCAAAGCATGCACTTGACCTGCATGCTTTGGCCAATCGCAGCGGCCTCTGCTAAGAGAGCCATAATTGGCCAAAGGCAGGGTGCCTTTGGCCAATCATGGCTTAGGGGGACCTAATCCACGCCCCCACGCTATATAAGGCTGCTTACATGGCGGCCCTGTGTAGTATTGTTGGCGTGGACAGAGAGATTGTGGGATTTAGATTAGGCAAGTGGCAGTGTAATATATAATCTGCAGCTTCCAGTGTAGCCTATATCTACAGTGCATTCTGTGGTGTACTGTTTCTATTAACCAAGTGAGCGTAGTCGTTGTTATAAGTGATGGTGGTGAAAAGTATCTAATAAGTTGTGTTGTTTCTCTAAATTTTGGGTGTAACGTACAAGGAGATAGCAGCGATCAGTTAGTTGTTACCTAATAAGGTAGGTGGTGTAAATTAATAAGTCCTTGCAGGTGTACATTTTAACATTTGGTGGTGTAAAGTATTACTACTGTGTAGAGTGGTTTGTCAAACAAATAGTCCATGTTGGAAAAGGAGAGGCGACGTCAGGCCACTAAAAAGGGTGCAGCTCTGTGTTAAGTAAAAAGTTTTATTGGTAGGGACTGGTACATTTGAGGTGGCGTGGGGACGTAGTCTTTTTTTTGTGTGGCCAGATACTTGAGCGAAAGCCGAGAGTACTGTGAGACAAGAAGTGGATAACAAAGCCAGCTATTCGCCTTCTGTGACAACCACACCCAGAGTAAGTTTTGCCTTTCAAAGCGCTGCACCAGAATTGTGGCCTATTACCCAGCTCTGTACCACACAGTCTAACTCCTTCCGTAGCACCTCACACCACATGCACAGAGAAGTCCCCCAGAAGCTATCTCGTCAACCAGTGGCTGGTTACATGCTGCTGTGAGGAATGCGCAGCGATTTGAAGGCTTCAATGTTGCGTTCACGGGCGTAAGGACGGGAGGTAACAGTTGAAGCCCAGAGGAGAGAGCGGTGGTGAGACGCAAGGCACATCGAGGGAACAAGAAACTGGTCAGTCAATGTATCCCAGGCTGCAGCATTACTTGCCCAAGTTTGCTCCAGTGACATTGACGGGAGCGGAAGCTGGATGATGTTGGTCACTGACTGTTAACTTGGCGTGCCTGAGAGGAGAGAGTCGTAGGAGGCATAACTCAAAATCTGAGGCAGGATGTCCTCTAGGGGGAGCTTAAGGGCAGCCACACTATTGCATCTGCTACACAGCGAAAGAGAATCAGCATCGAGCAAGCTCAGGGACATTGCTGATCCTTGCTGACTTTTAAAAGATCATTGGTGTGGACCTTATATCAGACAACTGTGTGATAAGCAGATCGCCACCCTCACACGTTGCTGTTGCTGCTTTGCTCATCCTATGTCTGAAGCGACTACATGCATGGCCAGAACTGCAGGCACAACTTAGGCACCATGCTTGACCAGGGTCTAAAGATGGACCTGTCAGGCCGTCCTTGTGTGCAACGACACTTGAAAGACTCCTCATCATAAAGAACTCAGGATGGACTTCTCCTTGTCCTCATCTGGGATCTCCAACCCACTATACCTTCAGTCTTCTCAAAAACCTGCACTGAGAATCTGCTCGCAGTAAACCACCATCTGATTTTAGCAGACAAATTTCCCTACCCCAGTTGCTAAACCGAAAAAAGAAATTTGGTCCCAGCCATACACATGCTCAGCGTCTGAATACTAGCTTGGCTAAATTGCTAGCACTGTAACTGCTGCCTTTTCAACTGGTAGACTCTGTCCCCTTTCGTGAATTTGTGGAATATGCTGTACCTCAGTGGCAGGTTCCAAAATGCCACGCCAGCTTCAGCCAGGAATGGTTGTATGCGACAATGGCACCAACCTTCTCTTCGCCCTCTGACAGGGACACTTGACCCATGTTTGGCACAGGTCCTGAATTTGATGATGCAGCGGTTCTTGAGCAGGTACCCAGGCTTACAGGATCTTCTGAGGGAGGCCAGAATAGTCTGTGGTCATTTCTGCCTGTCGTACAATGCCAGTGCTCGGCTGGCTGACATTCAAAGGGAGTGCAACCTGCCCACCAACCGCCTCATTTGTGA
>CM053028.1:594157836-594217265 GCA_028564925.1 Lithobates sylvaticus | reverse complement strand
ACTGTTGGTATAATGTTCTTTTCTGAAATGCAGTGTTCCTTCTACGCCAGATATACTTGGACACACACCTTCCAAAGAGTTCCACTTTTGTCTCATCGGTCCACAGAATGTTGTCCC
This sequence comes from Lithobates sylvaticus, assembly GCA_028564925.1. Lineage (NCBI taxonomy): Eukaryota > Metazoa > Chordata > Amphibia > Anura > Ranidae > Lithobates > Lithobates sylvaticus. The sequence goes on along the minus strand of CM053028.1, from coordinate 594,217,148 downwards.
AAAAGTCTTTGGGATCATCAAGATGTGTTGTGGAGAAATTGAGACGAGCTTTGATGTTCTTTTTGCTCAGCAGTGGTTTTCCTCCTTGGAACTCTGCCATGCAGGCCTTTTTTGCCCAGTCTTTTCCTGATGGTGGAGGCATGAACGCTGACCTTAACTGAGGCAAGTGAGGCCTGCAGTTCCTTGGACGTTGTTGTGGGGTCTTTTGTGACCTCTTGGATGAGTCGTCGCTGCGCTCTTGGGGTAATTTTGGGGCGGCCGGCCACTCCTGGGAAGGTTCACCACTGTTCCATGTCTTCGCGATTTGTGGATAATGGCTCTCACTGTGGTTCGCTGGATTCCCAAAGCTTTGGAAATGGCTTTATATAACCCTTTCCAGACTGATATAGGAGCTCTATTTCTTCGTCAGCACACATAGTACCTATATGGTGTTTGTTTCAGCACCCATAGGACCTATAGTGTGTTGTGAGCACACATAGGAGCTCTATTTCTTCGTCAGCACACATAGTACCTATAGTGTGTTTGTGTCAGCACCCATAGGACCTATAGTGTGTTGTGAGCACACATAGGAGCTATATTTCTTTGTCAGCACACATAGTACCTCTAGTGTGTTTGTGTCAGCAACCATAGGACCTATAGTGTGTCGTGAGCACACATAGGACCTCTATTTCTTTGTCAGCACACATAGTACCTCTAGTGTGTTTGTGTCAGCACCCATAGGACCTATAGTGTGTTGTGAGCACACATAGGAGCTCTATTTCTTCGTCAGCACACATAGTACCTCTAGTGTGTTTGTGTCAGCACCCATAGGACCTATAGTGTGTTGTGAGCACACATAGGAGCTCTATTTCTTCGTCAGCACACATAGTACCTCTAGTGTGTTTGTGTCAGCACCCATAGGACCTATAGTGTGTTGTGAGCACACATAGGAGCTCTATTTCTTCGTCAGCACACATAGTACCTCTAGTGTGTTTGTGTCAGCACCCATAGGACCTATACTGTGTTGTGAGCACACATAGGAGCTCTATTTCTTCGTCAGCACACATAGTACCTCTAGTGTGTTTGTGTCAGCACCCATAGGACCTATAGTGTGTTGTGAGCACACATAGGACCTATAGTTTTTTTTTGTCAGCACACATAGTACCTATAGTGTGTTTGTGTCAGCACCCATAGGACCTATAGTGTGTTGTGAGCACACATAGGAGCTATATTTCTTTGTCAGCACACATAGTACCTCTAGTGTGTTTGTGTCAGCACCCATAGGACCTATAGTGTGTTGTGAGCACACATAGGAGCTCTATTTCTTCGTCAGCACACATAGTACCTCTAGTGTGTTTGTGTCAGCACCCATAGGACCTATAGTGTGTTGTGAGCACACATAGGAGCTCTATTTCTTCATCAGCACACATAGTACTTCTAGTGTGTTTGTGTCAGCACCCATAGGACCTATAGTGTGTTGTGAGCACACATAGGAGCTCTATTTCTTCGTCAGCACACATAGTACCTATAGTGTGTTTGTGTCAGCACACATAGGACCTATAGTGTGTTGTGAGCACACATAGGACCTATATTTTTTTGTCAGCACACATAGGAGCTATTGTGTGTTGTGAGCACACATAGGAGCTATATTTTTTGTCAGCACACATAGGAGCTATAGTGTGTTGTCAGCACACATAGGAGCTAGTGTGTGTGTGTGTGTGTCAGCACACATAGGAGCTAGTGTGTGTGTGTGTGTCAGCCCAGTTCTTGTCATCTAAGGCAGCCTCTATCTGCCATAGGGCCCTGTTGCTGTCATCTAAGGCATCCATCTGCAGGAGTTAGTGTGTGTGCTGTGTGACTCCAGCACAATATACACTACCCACTACAATGGCTGGAAGACGCCAAGGAGAGGCAGACATTCCCGAGGCAAGAACACAGGGCAAGCAGGCTCTGTTTCTAGAGACAACAGTGCTGGTCGTGGACGTGGTCGTGCATCGTCATCAGCACGTGGCCATGGGACACGCTTGTCTTTGTTTTCGGCAGCTGGACATGTTGAGCCGCATCATGCCGAAGGCTTGGTAGAATGGATGACCAAGCCCTCCTCATCCTCCTCATCCTCTCTCACCCAGGCTCAGGGTACTGGCAGAGCAGCTGCCAACGCGTACTCAATGGCATCATCAGGCACCCCTTCCCTAGACCCACCATGTCCTCCTGAGGAGTCCCCCAAACTGTTTGAGCACAGTGTTGGGTACATGCTCCAGGAGGATGCCAAATGATTTGAAGGCTCGGATGATGATACCCAGCTTGAGGAAGGCAGTAGTGTGTGCGCAGAGAGAGGGGATGCTGAAGGACAGCAATCTGGCAGTCATGTTCCACCAGCTGCAGCTTCCTGCCAGGTTTGCTCTAGTGGTGAAGAGGGAGGGGATGATGAGGTCACTGACTCCACGTGGGTGCCTGAAGGGAGAGAGGAGGAGGAGGAGGATGCGGCGGCACATGTCCAACGAGGCAGGATGCCCCCTGGAGGCCAGCTAGAGGCCAGCACACCAACTGAATCACACCGCAGAGCTCCGCCTGTGCAGGGCGCTGCCTCTGCACGTTATCACAAAAGTTCTTTGGTGTGGGCCTTTTTTGAGACGAGTGCATCAGATCGCACCACTGCTATTTGCAATATTTGTCTCAAGCGTATCTCGCGTGGCCAAAACATCAGCCGCTTGGGCACCACAAGCATGACCAGACATATGTCGACCTGCCATGCAGCTCGTTGGCAAGCGCACATTAAAGACCCACACCAAAGAACAAAGCGGACCTCTCCTTGCTCCTCATCAGCTGGGATCTCCATCCCCACTATATCTTCAGTCCTCTCTGAAAGCTGCTCTGAGAGGACTGAAGGTGTACAATTAGGTGTGTCACAACCAAGTACTTGCAGTTCACCGACGTCCGATTGTAGCAGGCAAATTTCCCTGCCCCAGCTGCTGGACCGTCGAAAGAAGTATACTCCCAGCCATCCACATGCCCAGCGGTTGAATGCTAGCTTGGCTAAATTGCTAGCACTTCAACTGCTGCCTTTGCAGTTGGTAGACTCGGCCCCCTTCCGTGAGTTTGTTCAATGTGCGGTTCCTCAGTGGCAGGTTCCCAAACGCCACTTTTTCTCACGAAGGCGATTCAGTCTCTCTACCGGCATGTGGAAGGCAATGTCCATGCCTCGCTGGACAGGGCGGTCTGCGGTAAGGTGCATATTACCGCTGACTCATGGTCCAGCAGGCATGGACAGGGACGTTATCTGTCTTTCACGGCCCATTGGGTCACTCTATTGGCAGCTGGGAGGGATGCAGGACAAGGTGCAGTAGTGTTGGAGGTTGTTCTGCCACCACGCCTCCAAAATGCTACTACTGGTTGTGACACACCTCTCTCCTCCACCCCCTCCTCTTCTTCTTCCTCCATGGCCTCTTCGAGTGCTCTGTCCTCGGAACCAGCGGTGCTCCGTAGGCGTACAAGGGGCTACGCGAGTACGCAGGCAAAAAGATGCCATGCCGTGCTTGCGCTGGTGTGTTTGGGGGACAGGAGCCACACTGGGGCAGAGGTTCTGGCAGCTCTGCAGGGGCAGGCCGAGAGGTGGTTGACGCCACGCCAGCTTAAGCCAGGAATGGTGGTTTCTGACAATGGCACCAACCTCCTCTCCGCCCTGCGACAGGGGCAGCTCACCCATGTGCCCTGTATGGCTCACGTCCTCAACCTGGTGGTGCAGCGGTTCTTGGGCAGGTACCCAGGCTTACAGGATGTCCTGAGGCAGGCCAGGAAAGTCTTGTGCATTTCCGCCGATCTTATAATGCCAGTGCTCGGCTGGCTGAGCTGCAAAAGGAGTTGAACCTGCCCAAGAACCACCTAATATGTGACATGCCCACCAGGTGGAACTCAACGTTGGCTATGCTGCAGCGACTGCACACGCAGCAGAGGGCCATCAATGAGTACCTTTGCGACTACGGCACCAGGACAGGGTCAGGGGAGCTTGGCTTTTTTTCCCCACGCCAGTGGAGCATGATCAGGGATGCATGCACTGTCCTCTCACCATTTGAGGAGGCCACGAGGATGGTGAGCAGTGACAGTGCATGCATCAGTGACACTGTACCTCTTGTCCACCTGTTGGAGCATACGCTGCGTGGGATAATGGACAGGGTACTTGAGGCTGAACAGAGGCAGGAAGAGGAGGACTTCCTTGCCTCTCAAGGCCCCCTTTATCCAGACAGTGTTCCTTCTGTCCCACCCATCACACAGGAAGAGGAGGAGGAGGAGGATTGTGTGAGCATGGAGGTGGAGCCTGGCACTAAGCATCAGCAGCAGCAGTCTTTTAGGGATGATGTACAGTCCCAACAAACCAGTGGACTTGTACGTGGCTGGGAGGAGGTGGCTGGCGATCATGTCGTCCTCAGTGACCCAGAAGACTCCGGACCGAATGCCTCAGCTAACCTACGTTGCATGGCCTCCCTGATCCTGCAAAGCCTGCGGAAGGATCCTCGTATTCTTTGGATGAAGGAGAGGGACCATTACTGGCTGGCCACTCTCCTTGATCCACGGTACAAGGGTAAGGTTGCGGACCATATCTTGCCGTCGCAGAGGGAGCAGAGGATGAGACATCTCAGGGAGGCCTTGCAGAAAGGTCTGTGCAACGCGTTCCCAGAAACTGGGAGGTTACAAACTCCTGGTCCTGGACGACGAGTTGCTGAGGCTTCGGTCAGTAGCAGAAGGAGCGGTGGGGAAGGTGGACGTCTGACCGATGCGTTCAGACAATTTTTTAGTCCGCAGCCCCAAGGTATGATCGGTTCCAGCAACCATCGCCAGCGTCTGATATACATGGTGCAGGAATACCTAGGGGCAAGGTCAGATTTGGACACCTTTCCCACCGAAAATCCTCTGGCTTACTGGGTCTTGAGGATGGATCACTGGCCAGAGCTTGCACAGTATGCAATTGAGCTACTGGCCTGTCCTGCATCCAGCGTTCTTTCCGAACGCACATTCAGTGCTGCTGGAGGATTTGTCACCGATCACAGGGTGCGCCTGTCCACCGACTCGGTTGATCGACTGACCTTCATAAAAATGAATCAGTCTTGGATCACCACCAGCTACCAGGCACCTGAAGCGGATATAACTGAATAATTTATAATGTCACATCCCTTCAAGATTGCCTATGCTGATGCTGAGTGACTGTCCTGTTATGTTCACTGACTATCCTCTCCTCCTCCTCAATGATCCATTCCTTGATAGCTTGGAAGAACATTTTTGTTTCTGGGTGGCACCACACCAGTGCCTAAGGCACAATTTTTCAGCCCCTGTATAACAGGGGCGTGTAATTACAATTTTTTAAAAAAATGCTTCGCAACAGGTCTGACTGCTGTGCTCCAAGTACAGTATCTGTGAGGGGTTGCAGTGTTGTGGCACCAGCACCAGTGCCTAAGGCACAATTTTTCAGCCCCTGTTTAACAGGGGCGTGTAATTACAATTTTTTAAGCAATGCTTCTCAACAGGTCTCATTGCTGTGCTCAGAGTACAGTATCTGTGAGGGGTTCAGTGTTGTGGCACCAGCACCAATGCCTAAGGCACAATTTTTCAGCCCCTGTTTAACAGGGGCATGTAATTACAATTTTATAAGCAATGCTTCGCAACAGGTGTGACTGTGAGGGGTTGCAGTGTTGTGGCACCAGCACCAGTGCCTAAGGCACAATTTTTCAGTCCCTGTTTAACAGGGGCGTGTAATTACAAATCTTGATCTAATAGTTCACAGCAGGGCCCATTCCTGCGCCCACCAAGAGTAACTGTGAGGGCTTACAGTCTTGTGGCAACACCGTCCACCACACCACCACCACCAAAGGCCCCATTTTTCTGCCCTGTTCAACAGGTGCATGCAAGTACAAATTTTTCTGCCCTGTTCAAGAGTAACTGTGAGGGCTTACAGTCTTGTGGCAACACCGTCCACCACCACCACCAGCCCAATTTTTCTGCCCTGTTCAACAGGTGCATGCTATTACAAATCTTGATCTAATAACTCACAGCAGGGCCCATTCCTGCGCCCACCAAGAGTAACTGTGAGGGCTTACAGTCTTGTGGCAACACCGTCCACCACCACCACCAAAGGCCAATTTTTCTGCCCTGTTCAACAGGTGCATGCAAGTACAAATCTTGATCTAATAACTCACAGCAGGGCCCATTCCTGTGCCCACCAAGAGTAATTGAGGGCTTACAGTGTTGTGGCAACACCGTCCACCACCACCACCGCCCACCAAGAGTAACTGTGAGGGCATTCCTGCGCCCACCAAGAGTAACTGTGAGTGCTTACAGTCTTGTGGCTTACAGTGTTGTGGCTACACCAACATCTAATGGGGCAAATTTCTGCAGAGTATATACGGCAGGCCCCTACTTTCAAACATCCAACTTACAAACGACTCCTACTTGCAAACGGAAGGAGAAAACAGGAAGTGAGAGGAAATCTACCCCTAGGAAGGGAAATTCTATCCTGTTAGATTTAATTTGGGAAAAAGGTATCTCCTCTCTACTGATGCTTTATCACCAATCCTTGTTTCAATTAAAACCCCACTTTTCCAAAAACATTTGTCATTGGGACGGAAAGTGAGGTGACATGTTCTGAACAGATGTGCAAAGACAGCAAATGTTACAGGGGTGATAACCCCTCCCTATGTTCTCCAAAAAGCTTAAAAATAGATTTTTTTTGGATGGAGCTACACTTCATAATGTACCTGTTCAGATTCTACTTAAGAACAAACCTACAGTCCGTGTCTTGTTTGCACCGCCTATATACTGCTGTTCAGAGTATATAGGGTTGTAGGTATAGGGTTTTATTTTGATTTTAATATCCATACAAGACCCAAAGGGGCTGGGGGGGGGGGGGGGGTGATGGGGTAGCCATGCCATTTTTCTCAAGGATTTTCAGCCATATGGCGGCCAGGACAAGACATGACATTAAAGCCGCAAGTGGTTTTAAATGGCTTCTTTTTTTCCTTTACAAATGTCATTTTGTGCAGGGACAGTTCTAAACACGGGAAACACATGCCACTTCACAGGCATACTTTACACACCCCCCAGGTACCATATTTAAAGGAATATTTCACTTTTTTTTTTTTTTTTTCACTTTATGCATCATTAAAATGACTGCTCCCGAAAAAACGTTAGTTTTTAAAAGTTCTTTTTGCATTGATATATGTCCCCTGGGGCAGGACCCGGGTCCCCAAACCTGTTTTATGACATTAACATGCACATTGGCCGTTTTGAACGTTCACGTCCATTGTAACGAATAGGGTTCGAAAATTTGCGCGAACTTTCGGTCCGTTCGAAGGTTCTGGTGCGAACCGAACCGGGGGTGTTCGGCTCATCCCTAATTATAAGTCATAAAACCTGCGGCAGCACTGAAAGCCCGTTCGGAAAGCAGCAATGCAGGGCAGCCTAGCAGCTCAATTGCATACTGGGCAAGTTCTGGCCAGTGGTCTATTCTCATGACCCAGCAACCCAGTGTATCATCAGCTGGAAAGCTCCCTATTTCTGTTTTTTCCCCTAGATAATCGTCCACCATGTGGTGCAGATGCTGCCGATGGGATGCTAAAGCTGACAGCCCTGGGCACCAAGGACTACAAAAAGTATGAAATGCATCACTTAGGCGGCCCCCCTCTCCACCACTCCTCTCTTGGCCAACAGAAGCCTCAAAACTACATTTTGCTACCAGAACCTGGAAAGGCATTACATAAACTTTAAGGTGTCCTCAAGATATTTAATCTTCTGCTCCCTCTGTGGGAACAGGATCAGTTCTTAGACTTTCCCCTTGTAATGGTGGTCAGGGAGGGTTACCAATCAATAGTGATCCTTCTCCTTGATGTCACGTATTCTCCGGTCCTTTTGCAGGCCTTGAAGCATGAGGGAGTGCATGCACCGCAAGTTTGCTGAGGCATGAGAAGCAGACTCCTCGGAGTCACTGAGGATTACAGTTTTTGGAATTGAGTACTACCAGCCCCATACTACTCCCAAGGGTTCTGGGGACAGAAAATCATCTCTTAATGTCTGATGTATGTCTTCTCTGCTTCAATGCCTCCAAAACTACCAGAATCCTCCTCCTCCCTCTCCTCTTGTGTGTTCTGTGGTGTGGCAAGAATGGTGTCTGCATAAAGCAGGCCTTGAGAGGAAAGGAAGTCCTCCTCTTCCTCCCGCTGCTCTTCCTCGAGTGCCCTTTCCATAATGCAATGCAGAGTCTTCTCCAGCAGGAACACAATGGGAATCTCTGCTCCAGTGTGGTTCCTGTCCCCTAGACACACCAGCTGAAGCACTGCATGGCACCTTTTAGCCAGACTCATTCAATAGCCCCTTAACCGCTTAGGGGGTACTTGTGGTTCATATGACAATTCAGCAGAGGAGGGCATGAAGGGGGGGGTGGAGGGGACAAATCTTGCATCATCACCACTAGCTGTATGGACACATGGTGGCACGACAAGCTGCAGCACTGAGCCCTATCCTGCATCCTTCGTCATTGCAAGCAGTTACCCAGTGTGCTGTGAACTAAATCTATCGTCCCTGACCATGTTTGCTGGACAACGTGTCAGCAGTAATATGGACTTTGTGGTTGACTGCCTTACCCAACGATGCCACAACATTGCCTTCCACGTAACACTACAGAGCTGGAATGGCTTTATGTGAAAAGAAATAGTGACTGGGAACCTGCCATTGTGATACAGCACATTCTGCAAATTAACGGAAGGGGGCATAAAGTTTTCGGAAAATCCCATCATTCTGAACGTGGTGACGTTTGTTGCCTACAACGGGACTACGTAGAGGCTAGTAGCCAATAGCTTTGGTCTTGTAATGTGATCTGAGCATGCGTAGCACTTTGTCCGGTCGGAATTCGCTACACACGATCGGATTTGGTGTGATCGGACTTTGTTGTCAAAAAATCTATCCAGTAGCTGTCCGAAAATGCCTACACACGGTCTGATTTTCCGACAACATTGTCCGATAGGACAGAATCCATCGGAAAATCCTACCGTGTGTATGGGGCTTTAGACGCTGGGCATGTGAGTGGCAGTGGCTGTATTTTTTTTCCACTGCAGCAGATGGGGCAGAGAAATTTGCCAGCTTTAATCTACAGCTGGTGGTATGCTACTGGCAGGTGTGCTGCAAGGACCTCGGACACCCTCTGCTATACCATCATCCCAGTCAGTTGAGGCTGCTGAGAGGTCATGAGGTATAGCGGGGTAGACTGAGGTGAAGAGGAGCAGAATTGCATCCCAGTTGTGTGGCTTTCAGGTGCTCTTGCCAACGGGCTGAGTGGTGGGAGGTTAAATGCCTTGTCAAAGCATGTGGTACCCAAATAGCCAGTGTTTTTGGCACACTTGATGTGCTTGAGGCAAAGTTTGCAAACTGCAACAATGCGATCGGCTACACATGTACTAAAAAAGGCCCAGACAGCTGATCTGTGGGAAGTGGGCCAGTAGATAACAGCTCCACAATGTGATGAAATAGGGTAGCTGCTCTCTACTCGTCCATGATGGCTGCCTCGTTGTGCCTCACCCTCACTTTCCTCCTTCACTCTATTCCACACCCAAGTCGTGTCAGTGACCTCCTCATCATCATCCCCTCCATCCTCATCATCACTGGAGCCAACTTGGCAATACACTGTGGCTGGGGGAACAGTGCCAATTTGTTGTTTCTCATTGTTCTCCCCTCTCGGTAGGCTCATGTTCCTGCCTTCCCCAGCCTCAGAACCAACGTCTGATTCAAGTAATGGCTGTGCATCGTCAAAAAACAAGTGGCTGATGCTGTGTTCAAATAACTCAGCTGACTCCATGCCTGATGCTGGGGCTATGACAGGAATGGGTGTGGACAAGAAGGCAGAATAAGCCGCTCTCGCAGCTGCAGTGGACTGCGCACTTGTCTCTGCTTTGGTGACGGAGGATGAAGATGGGTTAGTAAGCCAGTCCACCACCTCCTCTGCATGCTGCGGCTGGATAGCATGGGCAACATCACTAAACAGAGGAAATGATGCCCTGCCTGAGGATTGACCACGTCTACCTTTGCCTGTGGACACCTACGCTGCTGGCCCCCTCACAGTGCCATGGGAACGTCTGTCTCTCCTTGTTGGCCTCCCAGACATGATGGGGAAGGGTCTTATTAACGCAATATAATAAAGATGTGGAAATGTGTACCTGGATGCACTTGAATCAATGGAAAGTGGTGTTTGGTGCACTTTGAAGAGGAAGTAAACCCTGATGGATTTTACTTCCTTTTATCCCCCCTGCAAAGTAAAAGAATAATGGGCTAGTATGTCCCCGCTGGTGGCCGCATCCACCTTCGCCCCACTTCCTTCCTGGTCCGCGGACTCCGGCTCTGTGACTGTCCAAAGTCGCGTGATGTCACTCCTGCGCATGCAGGTGGGAACCGCCAGTCACGGCACTTGCTAGTGAAGAAACAGCGCGGAGGGACCGTCTCTTCACAGCGCAGGCGCCGATGACATCATTGGCGCACTACAAAGTAAATATCTCCTAACACATAACTCCTTTACAGTACCAATAGTTAAGCCTTATTATAGGCTTACCTGTAGGTACAACTTCCGCATTGGTGGTATTATACAACCACTTTAATCACTTGCCGACCAGTCACAGTACTGTATATATACTGTGGCAGGTTGGCTCTATTTCGCAAAACGATGTACCTGTACATCGTTCCGTGCAATAGTGTCACCTTCCAGGTGTGAGGCTGAGCTACTGAGAGGGCTGGTGCCAGCGACGCAGTGCATTGTGGTCATTGGGCGGGCCAAACAAGCCACGTCGAACGCCCTGACCATTCGGGTGTTCATCGAATGGGCCAACAGCCACAGTTCAGTCAAAACTCATTCTCGGGCTGAACCATTTGCCCATCCCTACTGCTGAGTGAGCCCAGGGAACCAGAGAGCTGGGAGCTAGGACTACAAGCTGAGAGAACCAGGTGGCTCGGTATTCTCTGTTATCTGTTTTTTGCTGGAGAAGAACCCCTGCATGGGCAACTGTGTCTGTGGACTTTTTGTTTCTCAATAAAAGTGGGCCTCCAAGCCTTTAAACTAGAGTTTGGACTGGTGTGGACTTCACTCAGACGCATCTACTGTATCTTCTACTCTGTCTGCTTTTAGATGATTCCTTAAATCCCTTCTCTTTAGAGAAACCTATCCCACCCCCCACCTAACAACTGGACTTTTTTTTTCTCCATCAGCCCATCCCCCACAGCTATTTCCTTTGGTATCACATCACCCTCACTCATAGATTGTAAGCTCCTATGATCAAGACCCTCTGATTACTCCTGTATTCAATTGTGTTGTAATTACTGTCTGCCCTCAATCTGTTGGCGCTATATAAATCCTGTATAATAATAATAATCTACCATTGAGCTGAGCAACCCACATATCATAATTTATATATATATATATATATATATATATATATATATATATATACACCAAAAAATCAGTGCAGTGCTCTTTGTACTTATGTATGCCTTGTATTGACAAATTAAGGGGAGAACGAAGATTTGCAGTCCAAGGACCGCGGCTATGGAACGCTCTACCTACGAACATCCGCTTAGAAAAAGACCATCGGGCCTTCAGGAAAAAACTCAAGACCCACCTCTTCTAAGAAGGAATTAACGCAGGTCGGATCAAGCGCCTCGAGGCGATTCAGTTCGCAGTTGCAGCGCTATACAAATCATTCATTCATTCATTCATTAGGGTATTGTGCTGGCTGCTACTCACAAATTAATATATATATATATATATATATATATATATATATATACATTATATATCCCCCTTCATGGTAGTGGAGATGACCCCATCTATAAGGATATACAGTACATAAACACAGCACAAAGCCGTGTTCACACTACAAGACGTTTCTCGGGCTGCAGTTCCTCTGAGCTCCACAAGATGGTGATCTCACGTCTACCTGGACAGGAAGTCTCTATGGAAGACAGGAAGTGATGTCAGCTACAGACAGGAAGTTCCGGGTGAGAGGGAGGACGTAGAGAAGAGACATTGTTGGAAGTGGCAGCATGATGGACAATCAGCCGCCCCTCACATCACCGGGTAAGAGGAGACTTTATTGTAAAGGAGAGAGCAGTACGGAGGCTCCACCTAGATCCCCCATCATCTGATAAACACATAGAAACAATGTATTCAGTCAGTGTGTGTGTTTCCTACAGATGGATCCAGTAATGGGAACCCACCAGAGAGATGTCCCCGTCCTCTGTATTCCCGGGATTCCACACAGGAAGGTCACACCATCCCCCACCATCATCAGGTAGATGAGGAACAATTATTGGTAGTTCTGATTTATACACAGCATGTTTGTTACAATGAATGTTTTATTATATATTCAGAGTGGAAACCTCGGGGATGATAATATTGATGTTAAAGAAGAGTATAAAGAGGAGGATGAGGAGTATGGAGTGATGAAGGAGGTTTCAGAAGGACACGAGGATATGATGGAGCCACCAAATACCAGAAACCCACCAGAGAGAGGTCCCCGTCCTCTGTATTCCCGGGATTCCACACAGGAAGGTCACACCATCCCCCACCATCATCAGGTAGATGAGGAACAATCACTGATAGTATCATTAGGATCTGTACATTATCTGCATTGTTACCATTGATGTCATTTTTATTATATATTCAGAGTGGAAACCTGAGAGATTCTAAAGTTGAGGTTAAAGAAGAGATAAAAGAGGAGGATGATGAGGATGGGGTGATGGAGGAAGAACACAAAGATCTGTACCAGGACACCATGGTGGAGTCATCCAGCTACAGAAACCCACCAGAGAGATGTCCCCGTCCTCTGTATTCCACACAGGAAGGTCACACCATCCCCCACTGTTACAAGGTTGGTGGGATGGAGCATCTAGAACATGGACTGGTGGAGATGATGTGTGGATTTTGTATGTAAGCTTATATCTTACAGATGATATTCTCTCAAATTTTCTTGGTTTAGAGTGGAGATCCAATCGATATAGAATTTGAGGTGAAATCAGAAGAAGAAGAAGAGAGGTATGTGAGGGATGATCAGCAGTCTATGGAGGAGGATGGAATAACGGGGACATTTATAGAGGAGGACACTCCTACAGAGATCAGCACAGGTGGGTCATTAACACTAAATACATTCCTCCACCCATACTGCTCACTGATTGGTCCAGAGTAGGGCGGGGACTGGGTGATATCAGCCTGTAATCCCCTGGTCACTTTCCTGAGCTGTGTTCCCCGTCCTGTATTCCTGTATTTCTCTCGGATAATCTTCCTTCTCTGTGCTGCAGACACAATTTATGTATCTAGACTGGATTTATGGAGATTCTGGGGTTCAGCTGCCAGCAAAATGTTGATCTTCACCATAGGCGTTGCTCAACTTAAAACACGTAATGCAGGGCAGTCAAACTCCATTTCATCGTGGGACGCATCAGCATTCTGATTGCCCACCAAGAGACGGTTGTATCTGTAAGGCTATAGCAATTTCTTTTCTCAGACAATAGGTACAGGAACTCAACCCCCCAGCCCACTACATAATACACAGAGCCCTGGGCACAGGACTATATAATACACAGAGCGCTGGGCACAGGACTATATAATACACAGAGCGCTGGGCACAGGACTATATAATACAGAGAGCGCTGGGCACAGGACTATATAATACAGAGAGCGCTGGGCACAGGACTATATAATACACAGAGCGCTGGGCACAGGACTATATAATACACAGAGCGCTGGGCACAGGACTATATAATACACAGAGCGCTGGGCACAGGACTCCATAATACACAGAGCGCTGGGCACAGGACTATATAATACACAGAGCGCTGGGCACAGGACTATATAATACACAGAGTGCTGGGCACAGGACTCCATAATACACAGAGTGCTGGGCACAGGACTATATAATACACAGAGCGCTGGGCACAGGACTCCATAATATACAGAGCGCTGGGCACAGGACAATATAATACACAGAGCGCTGGGCACAGGACTATATAATACACAGAGCGCTGGGCACAGGACTATATAATACACAGAGTGCTGGGCACAGGACACCATAATACACAGAGTGCTGGGCACAGGACTCCATAATACACAGAGCGCTGGGCACAGGACTCCATAATACACAGAGCGCTGTGCACAGGACTCCATAATACACAGAGCGTTGGGCACAGGACTCCATAATACACAGAGTGCTGGGCACAGGACTCCATAATACACAGAGCGCTGGGCACAGGACTCCATAATACACAGAGCGCTGGGCACAGGACTCCATAATACATAGAGCGCTGGGCACAGGACTCCATAATACACAGAGTGCTGGGCACAGGACTCCATAATACACAGAGCGCTGGACACAGGACTCCATAATACACAGAGTGCTGGGCACAGGACTCCATAATACACAGAGCGCTGGGCACAGGACTCCATAATACACAGAGCGCTGGGCACAGGACTCCATAATACACAGAGCGCTGGGCACAGGACTCCATAATACACAGAGCGCTGGGCACAGGACTCCATAATACACAGAGCGCTGGGCACAGGACTCCATAATACACAGAGTGCTGGGCACAGGACTCCATAATACACAGAGCGCTGGGTACAGAACTGCACTGCCCTCACCTGGGAACAAACAGACCCCCTCCCCCCATCTTCTCATTTCCCGGTCTCAGCCCTCCACACAGTCAATGTTTGCCTCTGCCTCCACTGAACAGTAGCGGCAGTGAGATCATCCAGCAGGGGGCGTCGGCATCCCAGCCACCAGGCTGTTTATCAGCCAACATGGAATGCTCTGTCTATATTAATCTATCCCCAAAACCAGGAACAGACTTTATCCAGGGATTGTCCCTGGAAACCGGGGATGTCTGATCCCCTCTATTAGTGAAGATGGTCCTGTCCTCAAATGCTAATGAAAGAACCGATGTGTATGACTGATTACTGAATACTAGAGCTCTAATTACCCAGAATTAAATCTACAATGATACGACTTCTACAGATCACATCACACTACTGGCAAAACTATCCTACTCTTATATTTATGTTCCAGCACTGTGTACAGAGTGCAGGGTTTAGGGGTGCACTGTGTACAGAGTGCAGGGTTTAGGGGTGCAATACATACAGAGTGCAGGGTTTAGGGGTGCACTGTGTACAGAGTGCAGGGTAGAGGGGTGTGCTACATACAGAGTGCAGGGTTTAGGGGTGCACTGTGTACAGAGTGCAGGGTAGAGGGCTGTGCTACATACAGAGTGCAGGGTTTAGGTGTGTGCTGTGTACAGAGTGCAGGGTTTAGGGGTGCACTGTGTACAGAGTGCAGGGTTTAGGGGTGCGCTACGTACAGAGTGCAGGGTTTAGGGGTGCGCTACGTACAGAGTGCAGGGTTTAGGGGTGCACTGTGTACAGAGTGCAGGGTAGAGGCGTGTGCTACATACAGAGTGCAGGGTTTAGGTGTGTGCTACGTACAGAGTGCAGGGTAGAGGGGTGTGCTACATAAAGTGCAGGGTTTAGGTGTGTGCTGTGTACAGAGTGCAGGGTAGAGGGGTGTGCTACATAGAGTGCAGGGTTTAGGGGTGCACTACATACAGAGTGCAGGGTTTAGGGGTGCACTGTGTACAGAGTGCAGGGTAGAGGGGTGTGCTACATACAGAGGGCAGGGTTTAGGTTGCACTACATACAGAGTGCAGGGTTTAGGGGTGCACTGTGTACAGAGTGCAGGGTAGAGGGGTGTGCTACATAGAGTGCAGGGTTTAGGGGTGCACTACATACAGAGTGCAGGGTTTAGGGGTGCACTGTGTACAGAGTGCAGGGTAGAGGGGTGTGCTACATACAGAGGGCAGGGTTTAGGTTGCACTACATACAGAGTGCAGGGTTTAGGGGTGCACTGTGTACAGAGTGCAGGGTAGAGGGGTGTGCTACATACAGAGTGCAGGGTTTAGGGTGCACTACATACAGAGTGCAGGGTTTAGGGGTGCACTGTGTACAGAGTGCAGGGTAGAGGGGTGTGCTACATAGAGTGCAGGGTTTAGGGGTGCACTACATACAGAGTGCAGGGTTTAGGGGTGCACTGTGTACAGAGTGCAGGGTAGAGGGGTGTGCTACATACAGAGTGCAGGGTTTAGGGTGCACTACATACAGAGTGCAGGGTTTAGGGTGCACTACATACAGAGTGCAGGGTTTAGGGGTGCACTGTGTACAGAGTGCAGGGTAGAGGGGTGTGCTACATAGAGTGCAGGGTAGAGGGGTGTGCTACATACAGAGTGCAGGGTTTAGGGGTGCACTGTGTACAGAGTGCAGGGTAGAGGGGTGTGCTACATACAGAGTGCAGGGTTTAGGGTGCACTACATACAGAGTGCAGGGTTTAGAGGTGCACTGTGTACAGAGTGCAGGGTAGAGGGGTGTGCTATATAAAGAGTGCAGGGTTTAGGTGTGTGCTGTATACAGAGTGTAGGGATGAGAAGTGCACTACATACAGAGTGCAGGGTTTAGGGGTGTGATGTGTACAGAGTGCAGGGTAGAGGGGTGTGCTACATAGAGTGCAGGGTTTAGGTGTGTGCTGTATACAGAGTGCAGGGTAGAGGGGTGTGCTACATACAGAGTGCAGGGTTTAGGTGTGTGCTGTATACAGAGTGTAGGGATTAGAAGTGCACTACATACAGAGTGCAGGGTTTAGGGGTGTGCTGTGCACAGTGTGCAGGGTTCAGCTCTCTCTTTCAGTCTATACACATCTCTTCCTGCCCTCCTTGGCTCTGACCTCTGCACCACTCTCCCCCATCCCCCACCTCTGTATACATCTCCCTCCACAGCCACATCCTGCAAGACCATCATCTCCTCAGCAACCACATCGTCATCAAATCGATACCACCACCGCCATACTTATATTTTTTTTCTCTCAGTATGTGCATCTAGAAATACTCAGCGGAAACCCTTCACAGACTAAGAAACATCACCTCAACATTGCCAACGCCCATTCAAAAAATACTACAAAAAGGGCAACTACTAAGGATCAACCACCAATCAAAGGAAGACCCCAATTCAGCCGAGACACTTAACATGCGCCCCGATTAACACCAGATCGGCAGTCGAGCACAGACAAGAAGTCCACGACTTTATCACCCAAAACAACTTAGATTGTCTCTTCATCACGGAAAGCTGGCTAACACCCGACTGCACCACCATCCTCACCGAATTGGTCCCTGAAAAATACAGGATCCTAACGGAGCATAGAATAGGAAAAAAAGGAGGAGGCCCAGCAGTGATCTTCAAATCTCACCTTACGCTCGGCAAACCTACGCCACAGAACCCAGTGCCTTTCATGGAGACACTTTCTCTACAGCTGCAAACAACACCCCGAGACAGCATTCATATACTGCTATGCTACAGACCACCAGGACCGAAGACCAATCTCCCGATACCCCTCACCGAATTTATTTCAATGCACACCCTGAAAACCAAAAACGTCCTGGTACAACACCGAAGACCCCATCGCCTCTGCCTGCATAAACCAACTGGAAGAACTAGGTCTTCAATAGACATGTGCAATTCGTTTCGTTTTTTTTCGTACGAATAACGAATTGTTTGAATCGTACGAATCCGAAAAACAACGAAAATCCGAAAAAAACGAATTAGAAACAACGAATGTACTAATGAAGAAAATCCAAAAAACGAAAACGAGCAAAAAAATTCGTACATTCGTAACTTTTTTTTTTTGGTTGAATTGGTAATTTTTCGGGTCCCTTACAATGGTGCTGCTAAACGTGGTTCGATTGGATTGAACAAAAAAATTCGTAC
The DNA here is from genome assembly GCA_028564925.1 of Lithobates sylvaticus. Taxonomy (NCBI): domain Eukaryota; kingdom Metazoa; phylum Chordata; class Amphibia; order Anura; family Ranidae; genus Lithobates; species Lithobates sylvaticus. Next base: position 594,199,348 of record CM053028.1, on the reverse strand, counting down.
ATTTGTAACTTTTTTTTTCGATTCGTAACTTTTTTTTTTTTTTTTTTTTTTTTTCGATTTGTAATTTTCCGTGTCTCTATTGAACAAAAAAAATTCGTACATTGGTAACTTTTTTTTTCCGATTCGTAAATTATTAACCACTTCAGCCCCGGACCAATTGACAGCCAAAGGACCAGGCCCCTTTTTGCGATTCGGCACTGCGTCGCTTTAACTGACAATTGCGCGGTCGTGCGCCGTGGCTCCCAAACAAAATTGGCGTAATTTTTTTCCCACAAATAGAGCTTTCTTTTGGTGGTATTTGATCGCCCCTGCGGTTTTTATTTTTTGCGCTATAAACAAAAATAGAGCGACAATTTTGAAAAAAATGCAATATTTTTTACTTTTTGCTATAATAAATATCCCCAAAAAATATATAAAAAAACGTTTTTTTTTCCTCAGTTTAGGCCGATACGTATTCTTCTACATATTTTTGGTAAAAAAAATCGCAATTAGCGATTATTGATTAGTTTGCGCAAAAGTTATAGCGTTTACAAAATAGGGGATAGTTTTATAGCATTTTTATTAATATATTTTTTTTTTTACTAGTAATGGCGGCGATCAGCGATTTTTTTATTGTGACTGCGACATTATGGCGGACACATCGAACATTTTTGACACATTTTTGGGACATTTGTCATTTATACAGAAATCAGTGCTATTTAAATAGCACTGATTCCTATGTAAATGACAGTGGCAGTGAAGGAGTTAACCACTAGGGGGCGGGGAGGAGTCAGTGTGACGTGTTGTGTTTTTTTTACATTAGGGGGCGGGGCTGTACGTCTGACGTCATTGATCGGCTTTCCCGATGACAGGGAACAGCCAATCAATGACAGGCAGTGTAGGAAGCGCGGGGAGAGGTTTGTTTACACTTACCTCTCCCCGTTCTTCAGCTCCGTAACCCGATCGCGGGACACCAGCGGCGATCGGGTCCGCTGGTCCCGCGGCCGTGGTCACGGAGCTCCCGACCGGGCGCACTCGCGACCCACGGGCAGGCAAATTAAAGGGGACGTACCCGTACGTGCTTTTGCCTGCCCGTGCCATTCTGTAGACGTATATCTACATGAGGCGGTCGGGAAGCGGTTAAAATGTAATAATAGCATACACATTACATAAAATTATGAATTATGCTCCGATTACGAATGTTACCAATGTACGAATAAATACGAATGCGTCCGAAAATTAAACTAACGAAAAAACGAATCAACGAAAAAATAACTCTTACGAATGTACGAATCGTTACAAATACGAACACTGACGACTTACGAATGTACGAATCGTTACGAATCCGAACACCGACGACTTAAGCCCCATACACACGGTCGGACTTTTTCATGGATTCTGTCCGATCGGACAATGTTGTTGAAAAATCAGACCGTGTGTATGCACCATCGGACAGTGTTCGTCGGTTTGTCCGACGGACAAAGTCTTATCTCCTGCTGGAAAGATTTGCCGTCAACCCGGTCCGATCACACCAAACCCGATCGTGTGTACGGTTGTCCGACCGGACAAAGTGCTACGCATGCTCAGATCACATTACAAGACCAAAGCTATTGGCTACCAGCCTCTACGTAGTCCCGTCGTAGGCAACAAACGTCACCACGTTCAGAATGATCGGATTTTCCGACAACTTTGTCCGACCGTGTGTACGCAACACCAACATCGGACAAAGTACGACGGACATGATCCGACGGACCTGGTCCGCGGATTGTCCGACCGTGTGTATGGGGCTTTACGAATGTACGAATCGTTACGAATCCGAACACCGACGACTTACGAATGTACGAATCGTTACGAATCCGAACACCGCGACTTACGAATGTACGAATCGTTACGAATCCAAACACCGACGACTTACGAATGTACGAATCGTTACGAATCCAAACACCGACGACTTACGAATGTACGAATCGTTACGAATCCGAACACAGACGACCTGTTTCGAATCAACGGAAACGAAAAAAACGAAACGAAAAAAAACTAATTTTTTTCGGAAACGAAAAAAACGAAACTAAAATAAATGAATTTTTTTGTTGTGCACATGTCTAGTCTTCAACAACTGATAAATGCTCCAACGCATGGTTCAGGGCACACTCTGGACCTCATCTTCAAACAAAATATCGACATCAACATACTCAACAACTCGCCGCCACCATGGACTGACCATCACGCCATCAAATTCAAAATCACCACCAACACCATCCTCCGGAAACCGAACCACTCAACAACAACATACTGGACCAGATCTCAGAAGAAACTACACTCGGAACTCTTCAAAACCACACTATCCAACAAAATAACAATTCTAAATTTAAACCACTCGACAGGAAAAACACTGAACTCCTTAAACAAAGCCTTACTACAAACAGCAGACGCAGTCGCTCCGAAACGCAGAACACTCATCCGCAACTAAAATTCTGGATGGTTTAATGGAACTCTTTATGCCCCGTACACACGGTCGGAAATTCCGACCACAAAATCCGTCGGATTTTTTCCAACGGATTTTGTCCGACACTGGTGTTGCATACACACGGTCGGACAAAGTTGTCGGAAAATCCGATCATCCTGAACGTGGTGACGTTCGTTGCCTACGACGGGAACTACGTAGAGGCTAGTAGCCAATAGCTTTGGTCTTGTAATGTGATCTGAGCATGCGTGGCACTTTGTCCGTCGGAATTCGCTACACACGATCGGAAAAAGTCCGATAGGACTTTGTTGTCGGAAAATTTGAGAGCAGGAGATAAAACTTTGTCCGTCGGAAAAAGTCCGATGGAGCCTACACACGGTCGGAATTTCCGACAACATTGTCCGATAGGACATTTTCCGTCGGAAAATCCGACCGTGTGTATGGGGCATAACTCTACTGAAGCAGGAACGCAGAAGAGCTGAAAGAGCCTGGAGAAGAAACTCTTCAAAGGAAAACCACACAAACTACAATACTCTCACAATGAAATATCACAAAGCTATCTCCAAAGCTAAAAAAAGAACACTTCTCAAACACCATCACAAAAGCCCTAAACCGCCCTCGTGAACTATTCAAACTAGTCGCCCAGACTATGAACCCTACCTGCTTAGTGCCCCCTACTAACGAAACTCAAGAATTTTGCAACGAGTTATCGGATTTTTTTTTATCGACAAAATCGACAACATTCGGGAAAGGATCCAACAGAAAAATACAATCAACCACATCCAAAAAGAGGAAGCCGATTCAAACATCGCACAACCACCGAACTTTTCGCTGACCCCGATCGCCATAGACACCACAAAAAACATCATCAGAAGCCTCCGAGACAGCACTTCACCCAACGATATCATCCCCACAAAACTTCTGAAAGAATGCTCCGACATCTTGGCACCTACTATAACACTACTCATAAATCAGTCATTCAAAGAAGAAGGAATTGTTCCTAACTCCCTCAAGCAAGGCATAGTCAAACCCCTCCTAAAGAAACCCAACTTGGATCCAAGAAACCCTAACCACCGAAGACCGATAACTAGCCTGAACACCATCTCCAAGATTATGGAGAAAGTAGTGGTACAACAGCTACAACTCCATCTGGACACACACAATCTCCTGGACCCTCTGCAATCGGGCTTCCGCCCGGGCCATGGCACAGAAACAGCTCTCCTCAAAATATGGGATGATGCCTTGGAAGCAGCAGATGATGGAGAATCATGTCTCCTGGTACTCCTGGACCTTAGTGCAGCATTTGACACACTAGATCACAACACCCGCCTCAAAGAAGTAGCAGGAGTCACAGATTCAAACTTACTATGGTTCACTTCTGAAAGGAAATAAATCAAGATTAGGGGTCTTTGCTTTGGTATGCTGTGCAATTCCGAAACCAGATCTGTGAGATTTGCCCTTTGAGATAAAGAAAAGTATACACAGCCAGGTTCTCTCCGAGCAAATCTAAATCTTTATTCTTGGGTGTGAATATAAGAGGGGCTTTCAGAAAGTACCGCCCTTTAACAGATTATCCAATCATATACAGAGACACATAAGTACAGTCTGACGCCCACAGTGAAACTAATTAATTATTTCTAAAATATCACGTGCTTTACAAGAAATTAAACTCAACAGAAGATTACAGTATTATGGAAAAACGAAACTAAATTAGCAAGACTTGAGCCTATTTCACAAAATGGATGTTAGAGACACACAAAATGGAAGCTGACTATAATACAAAGAAGTAGTTAAACTAAATATCCTTTCAATCCCCTCTTAGATCATATAAGATGATCTCTACATTCTATGTTATGCTTTAATACTTCTTTGGGGCTGTGGCATAGATTGCCTGATGACTCTTCATGTATGTCATGTGAGATAGAACCTTATCATCAGGAGATTGAAGGTGCGCAATTATGTAAGTGCAACATTTAAAACAGAGGTAAAGAATCAGAGCAAGGATAAATACCATAACAAGGACAATGTCTTTTAACCATAAAAATATACCTCCAAGCCCAAATCCTGCATTGGCAAATGGGCTCCATGTTTCACAGACAGTGAAACTTGGAGCCTTCACCTCTGAATCTCGTGCAGTCTCCTATGGAGTCCCTCAAGGATCACCTTTATCACCCGTGCTCTTCAACATTTACATCCGTCCACTTCTTAAAATCATCAGCAAATCAGACCTATGCTTCCACTCATACGCAGATGATACTCAACTCTACCTTCAGATCCCCGGACAAAAAGACCAATATCGGGAATTGGAAAAATGCCTCGCATCAATAGACGACTGGATGTCCACGAGCTCCCTCAAACTTAATGGAACCAAAACAGAACTCCTTCTCCTAAATGCAAACCGGAAAACTAATTCTACAACACCATGGACTCCGCCCACCACACTTGGACAGACCATCCCCCTAAGCAAAAAAGCCAAAAGTCTCGGAGTCACCTTCGATTCAGAAATGTCAATGGATGCACAAATAGGATCAGTAGTCAGCGGATCCTACCACCTTCTACGCCTGATCCTACCACCTTCTACCCCTTCATTCCAAAAAAGGACAAAGCCATAGTGGTAGGAACAATCATCAACTCTCGACTCGACTACGCAAACTCCCTCTACATAGGACTACCTAAATTCCTGATTGCATGCCTACAAGTCGTTCAAAACACGGCAGCAAGACTAGTCACAGGAAAAAAACCATGGGAATCCATCTCCCCCTCCCTGAGGACCCTCCATTGGCTAACCGTAAAGGACCGTATCACATTCAAGACCCTCTGCCTGACCCACAAATGCACACAAGGAGATGCTCCTCAATACTTATGCGAAAAAATACAACACTACACCCCAATCGCAACCTCCGATCAAACAACCAAAACCTCCTCCTCGTCCCCAAATCCCGGTACAAATCAAGGGGAGAACGAAGATTTGCAGTCCAAGGACCACGGCTATGGAACGCTCTACCTATGAACATCCGCTTAGAAAAAGACCATCGGGCCTTCAGGAAAAAACTCAAGACCCACCTCTTCTAAGTAGTGTAGTGATCTAATATGTAGTTCGTAGATGGTTTGTAGTTATTAAAGTATTGTTTCCGCAGCAAACCCAATTCTCCAGAGAGGCGCACTTTATTAGCTTCCAAAACAGAACAGTCTTACAGATGATAAAAAATCCAACAGAGTTCATATGACAAGGAATATCTTCCCTAGACTTGTGCCTTCATGATCACAGACCCTTCTCTGAGATATTTTTCTTAGACTGAAAGCCATCTTATATCTCACACTGAATGGCTGAGCAATTTGCTTTGATCTGCTCCTGTCTTTCAGAGTGACAGCAGATCACCCCAAGCTGTGAACAGCTGTAGTCATAAAAACTGCCCCAATCTACATTCTTGAATACTGATTAGATTAAGATAATCATTATCTGTTCCCCTTTGATATGTGGAGTAAATCTGGTCTGGCCACTTCTCCTTTGATCAACAAACCCTCTTTTAATATGCGCAATTAGATTAACAGCTACCAAAGTGGCCTGCCTAGAATAAACTTGTCTTAGAATGCCTAAATAAAATGCCTATATGAACTACATAAAAAACACTACATATATCTAATATATATAATATATATATATATATATATATATATATATATATATATATATATATATATATATTAGATATAACATACTACAAGTAGGAATCAACGCAGGTCGGATCAAGCGCCTCGAGTCGATTCAGTTCGCAGTTGCAGCGCTATGCAAATCTTTCATTCATTCATTCACAGCCCTCATCCCCCCCCCACACACACACACCCACCAAAACCTTCCTTGTATCTCACCTACCCGGCCCATCTCTAGTACCTTCCAGCAGTGTAGGTGGCCCCACCTCTCTCTGTCACTTGTAAGGAGGTCAATGGTTGGTGTCTCTGCACCTGGACACAGATAGGGATCACAGTGCCGCTTACCACATGATGCCCCCTCCCACACTCCCAGACAGGTGTGTCTCTGCATCTCCCTTGTCCCCGCTGTGAGTGCCGGGCAAGCAGGGATCGGTGAGAGCCGCCGAGAGGAAAGCTGTTCTTCTAATCACAGAAGGCTTCTATGTATACAAGTGATAGTGGTGAGCGGAGGGCGAGAGCCGGAGGAGGCAGAACGGAGTTCCACCATGTTCTGGCTGAAATAAACTTTAGGTGTGAGGGCCACATGAAATAGTCTGGTGGGCCGGATTCAGCCAATGGGCCTTCTGTCTGCCCCATGCCCGGGTCTAGCAAGACCTCTGACAGAACATTTCTCCCGGGGTTACTTGCTCTGTTATTTGCTGGCTGTGCCGGGTGGAGGGATATGTCTGTATAGTCTCAGACCCAAGTCACTGAGTGCAGTCTCAGGAGATGGGAGGCAGCGGGGTGGGACCTCTGCAATTTGTCTCCAGTAAACATTTCATCCACCACTAATTACTGAATACCGATATTATGAGTCCTGGCCCCTTCACTATATACTCTATGTTGTACATTACATAGTCCTTGGTTGGTTAGGGGAACCAATCAGCTCATGTCTAGTAATAATCTTTGTATTTCTATTTTAGTAGATGGACGGGAGATGAGGAAAACCTCAGAGGATTGTCTCACTTTGTCTCCAGACTGTAAAGTAGAAGATGAGGACATCACACAGTATAGTCCAGGAGAAAACCCGACTACCTCAAATGTCCATCCGGCACCACACAGTGTAGATGGACCATCGTATTCCTCTTATCCTGAGGAACCTCAGACTGTGCGGGACGGTGCCGGACCATCGTATTCCTCTTATCCTGAGGAACTTCAGACTGTGCGGGACGGTGCCGGACCATCGTATTCCTCTTATCCTGAGGAACCTCAGACTGTGCGGGACGGTGCCGGACCATCGTATTCCTCTTATCCTGAGGAACCTCAGACTGTGCGGGACGGTGCCGGACCATCGTATTCCTCTTATCCGAGGAACCTCAGACTGTGCGGGACGGTGCCGGACATCGTATTCCTCTTATCCTGAGGAACTTCAGACTGTATGGGACGGTGCTGGACCATCGTATTCCTCTTATCCCGAGGAACCTCAGACTGTGCGGGACGGTGCCGGACCATCGTATTCCTCTTATCCTGAGGAACCTCAGACTGTGCGGGACGGTGCCGGACCATCGTATTCCTCTTATCCTGAGGAACCTCAGACTGTGCGGGACGGTGCCGGACCATCGTATTCCTCTTATCCTGAGGAACCTCAGACTGTACGGGACAGTGCCGTCCTTCCAACACATAAGAGGTTTCCCTGTACTGAGTGCGGAAAGCCTTTTTGTTTGAAGGGCAATCTTACTTTACATAAAAGATATCACACAGGTGAGAAGCCGTATTCTTGTACTGAGTGTGTGAAGAGATTTTCAAACAAATCACATCTTTACACTCATCAGAGATATCCCACTGGAGAAAAAACATATTCCTGTTCTGAGTGCGGGAAATGTTTTTCACGTAGGTCCACTCTTTACAGACATATGAGAGCTCACACGGGGGAGAAGCCGTATTCCTGTCCTGTGTGCAAAAAACGTTTCATAAGAAAGTGCGACCTTTCCGTACATCACAGATCTCACACGGGGGAGAAGCCGTATCCCTGTCCTGTGTGCAAAAAACGTTTTGTAAGAAAGCCCGATCTTGTCATACATCAGAGATCGCACACGGGTGAGAAGCCGTATTCCTGTCCTGAGTGCGGGAAATGTTTTTCGCGGAAGGACATTCTTTACACGCATCGGAGATCTCACACGGGTGAGAAGCCGTATCCCTGTCCTGAGTGCGGGAAATGTTTTTCGCAGAAGGCCATTCTTGATACACATCTGAGATCTCACACGGGGGAGAAGCCGTATCCCTGTCCTGAGTGCGGAAAATGTTTTTCGCAGACGGCCAATCTTTATGCACATCAGAGATCTCACACGGGGGAGAAGCTGTATTCCTGTCCCGAATGTGAGAAAAGTTTTGTATATAAAAAAAGCCTTGTCATACATCAGAGATCTCACACGGGGGAGAAACCATATTCCTGTGCTGAGTGCGGGAAATGTTTTTCAGATATGTCCAGTTATTACACACATCAGAGGTCTCACACGGGGGAAAAGCCATATTCCTGTGCTGAGTGCGGGAAATCTTTTTTGCGGATGGCCATTCTTTATACACATCAGAGAACTCACACGGGGGAGAAGCCGTATTCCTGTCCTGAATGTGGGAAAAGTTTTGTATATAAATCAAGCCTTTTCAGACATCAGAGCTCTCACGCGGGGGAGAAGCCACTTTCCTGTCCTGAGTACGAGAATTGTCCGTCACAGAAGTCCTCTGCTTACAGTCATCTGAGATTGGACACGGAGGAGAATGAGCTTTCCTGGTCTGAGTGAGGGAATTGTTCCTCCCGGAAGTCCAGTCTTCCTGTACATCAGGGGTCCCACACAACCCTGGAGGTGTATTAGTGAGTGCGGGAAATGTCTTGTATATGAATGTTGCTAGACATGTGGGGAAGAAGCACACCCTGATATACCTGAGTACATTTTGCGGTATGGAGACTTAGAGGTCTATTATTCTCTTGCAACAGATCTGTTTTCCCAAGTCGTCTTCCAGGACGAAACACGTTTTTGTTGTGTAAAAACACATAGAGGTTTATTTTTTAAAACTGTGAATAAAAATGAATATAAAAATCTTGGCTGTATTTTATTTCTTGATTTTCTTGAGGGTTTCCTATGCTCATTGGCTCCATCTAGTGGTCACCATTTTGTGTTGCGCTATTTATACTAATGGAGGTACGGTATTTCAGGAAAAAATACCACATTATAGCCACTAGATGGAGCTGAGGATCATAGCAAATGACGGTGTTCATTAAATTACAGACAGAATTTTTCATGGCTGGGCAAATGCTTTTTTCATAAAATAGACCCCTTAGTTTCCTTCAGCAGACATGGATTGCTACAAATAACTGAGATCTTCCTCATCCACTTATGATTACAGCAGACATCGAATCATATAAATTATTTAAACCAACAATATTAATCCAACCACTTGTAGCGCCCTCTAGTGTACAGTCTAGGTGTGAGGAAAATTTACTCTGACTCACCCAGCAGGAGCAGACTAAAGGATCGATGACCCCTTGCCAACATCGGTGGATCAGGGCACCAGGCTGGATAGGAGGGGCAGAGCGGCTTATAGAAGAACCGATCCCCTCTATTACCCACCTGACTCCTGCAGCTGCTGAAAGCTCGCTTCTCCTCCTCTCCTTCCCACAAGCATTAAGCTGCTGCAGGAGGATAATGGAAGGGATCGGTTCTTCTAAAACCCCTTCACCACGCCGCCCCTTCTATCCAGGAGTAGGGATGGGTTAATGGTTCGGCCGAAGCATAAGTTTGGGCCAAACTTTCGCTGTTCGGACAATCGACGATTAGCCGTACAAACGGGTCGTTCGACCGTTTGTTCGGCCCCCTGAACCGACCACAATGCATTGCGGCGCTGAACAGTGCATTGCAAGCCCTGATTGGCTGAAGCAGTGAAAGCTTCAGCCAATCAGGGCACAGAGCACTGTCCGAGACGTGATTGGACACTGTCATCATGACTATCCAATCATGGCTCATTCCCGCCCCACAGCATAAAAGTATTCTTTCAATGGCAGCCATTTTCAGTGTGATTTTGGCGTGGAGAGAGATAGAACAGGGCTCTGTTCAGTGATATTAGTTAGTGTGCTATGCTGTTCTATTTTGCTTCAATTGTCAGTGTAGAATATTAGTTTAGTGTCAGTCTAGGGATAGTGTGAGTGTAGTGAGGAGGACCATCATTCAGCTTTTCATAGTGTGCAGCTAGAGTAGGGACAGCTCAGATAGTTTCACTGTAGTGTAGTGAGACCATGTCAGTAATCTTTACATTAGTGTATAGCTAGAGTAGGGACAGTTCAGATAGCGTCAGTGTAGTGAAGGTTGAATACTGTCTATTTGAATGTGTTACTGCCAGTTTAACGCCATTTACTTCTGTGTGCGTTACTGCCAGTTTAACACCATTTGTTTCTGTGTGCGTCACTGCCAGTTTAACGCCTCATAGTTCTGTGTGCGTTACTGCCAGTTTAACGCCATATAGTTTTGCGTGCTTTACTGCCAGTTTAACGCCATATAGTTCTGTGTGTGTTACTGCCAGTTTAACGCCATATAGTTCTGTGTGCGTTACTGCCAGTTTAACGCCATATAGTTTTGCATGCTTTACTGCCAGTTTAACGCCATATAGTTCTGTGTGCGTTACTGCCAAGTTAACGCCATATCGTTTTGTGTGTTACTGCCAGTTTAACGCCATTTACTTCTGCGTACGTTACTGCCAGTTTAACGCCATCTAGTTTTGCGTGCGCTACTGCCAATTTAAAGCCATATAGTTCTGTGTGCGTTACTGACAGTTTAACGCCATATCTTTTTGTGTGCGTTACTGCCAGTTTATTGCCATATTGTTTTGCGTGCGTTACTGACAGTTTAATGCCATATAGTTTTGTGCGTTACTGCCAGTTTAACGCCATATAGTTTTGCATGCGTTACTGCCAGTTTAACGCCATATAGTTTTGCGTGCGTTACTGCCCCTTTAACGCCATATAGTTCTGTGCATCACTGTACATTTGGCGCATTATATTGCAGTATATTATAGTGTATAGTGTATCCGTGGAGTGTGTCTGTGTAGTGCTGTGTAGTACTGTAGTGTGAGTACTCAAATTAAAGGGCACCAAACACCTCTTTACGTTGATTAAAGTGCATCTACGTACAGATTTCAACTTCTTCTTTACATTTGCTTATAAGCAGCGCCCCCTCCCTCCCAATAATGTCTGGGAGGACAACAAGGAGAGGCAGACGTTCCCTTGCACTGTAAGGGGGCCAGCAACAAATGTGTCCACAGACAAAGGTGGACGTGGTGGTCACTCCTGAGGCAGGACATTATTTCCTCTGTTTAGTGAGTTTGCCCGTGCTATCCAGCCACAGCATGCAGAGGAGGTGGTGGACTGGCTTACTAAACCTTCCTCATCCTCTGTCACACAAGCAGAGACAAGTGTGCAGTCCCCTGCAGTTACCAGAGTGGATAAACCTGCCTCCTTGTCCACATCTATTCCTGCCATAGCCGGAAACATCAGCCATTGAGGAGTCAGCTGAGTTATTTGACCACAGCGTCAGCCACTTGCTCCTTGATGATGCCCAGCTATTACTGGATTCAGATGTTGGTTTTGAGATTGAGGATGACAGGAACATGAGCCTACAGAGAGGGGAGAACACTGGTAGACAAATTGGCATTCATGTTCCCCAAGCCGCAGCGTATTGCCAAGTTGTCTCCTGTGGTAATGATGAAGATGGAGGAGATGACGATGATGATGAGGTCACTGATTCGACTTGGGTGCCAGATAGAGCAGAGGAGGAAAATGAAGGTGAGGTGGCACAACCCCAAGGAGGCCGACATCAAGAAAGAGTAGAGAGATAACACCCTATTCCATCACATTCTGTAGCTGTTATCTCCCAGCCCACTCCCCACAGCTCAGCTGTCTGGGCCTTTTTCAGCACATCTGCAGCCGATCGCACTGTTGCTATCTGCAAACTGTCTCTCAGGCAGAGCAATAATTATAGCTCAGGGGGTTTAGTACACGCCCCACACTATAAAAGGCCGCCGCGCCGGCGGCCTAGTGTAGTGTGTCCCGGCGTTAGTGAGTGACTGTGTCTTGTGGCTGTTGTATTCATTCTGCTGAGTGCTGAGTGCACTGCTGCTGACAGTATCTGCAGTGCTGTGTTATACATTCTGCTGTGCTGACTGCTGAGTGGTGACTACCTGCTGTGATTCTGGGGATTAGTCTAGTGTGTGCATGCTGTTAGTACAGCATTGCAGTATCACATCAAACGACCATTACCCTTCTGGCCTGTTGTTATATAAGGCAGCCAGCCAGGCATTTGCAGGAGCTAGCGTGTGTGTGTGTGCTGTGTGAGTAAAGCCCAGCACAGAATAAACCAACTCAGCCCCTATCTGCCCTAAGGCCCTGTTCTTGTCATCTAAGGCAGCCAGCCAGGCATTTGCAGGAGCTAGCGTGTGTGTGTGTGCTGTGTGAGTACAGCACAGCACACAATAAACCAACTCAGCCTCTATCTGCCCTAAGACACTGTTCTTGTCATCTAAGGCAGCCAGCCAGGCATTTGCAGGAGCTAGCGTGTGCTGTGTGAGTACAGCACAGCACACAATAAACCAACTCAGCCTCTATCTGCCCTAAGGCCCTGTTCTTGTCATCTAAGGCAGCCAGCCAGGCATTTGCAGGAGCTAGTGTGTGTGTGTGTGTGCTGTGTGACTACAGCACAGCACACAATAAACCAACTCAGCCTCTATCTGCCCTAAGGCCCTGTTCTTGTCATCTAAGGCAGCCAGCCAGGCATTTGCAGGAGCTAGCGTGTGTGTGTGTGTGTGTGCTGTGTGAGTACAGCACAGCACACAATAAACCAACTCAGCCTCTATCTGCCCTAAGGCCCTGTTCTTGTCATCTAAGGCAGCCAGCCAGGCATTTGCAGGAGCTAGTGTGTGTGTGCTGTGTGACTAGAGCACAGCACACAATAAACCAACTCAGCCTCTATCTGCCCTAAGGCCCTGTTCTTGTCATCTAAGGCAGCCAGCCAGGCATTTGCAGGAGCTAGCGTGTGTGTGTGTGTGTGTGTGCTGTGTGAGTACAGCACAGCACACAATAAACCAACTCAGCCTCTATCTGCCCTAAGGCCCTGTTCTTGTCATCTAAGGCAGCCAGCCAGGCATTTGCAGGAGCTAGCGTGTGTGTGTGTGTGTGCTGTGTGAGTACAGCACAGCACACAATAAACCAACTCAGCCTCTATCTGCCCTAAGGCCCTGTTCTTGTCATCTAAGGCAGCCAGCCAGGCATTTGCAGGAGCTAGTGTGTGTGTGTGTGCTGTGTGAGTACAGCACAGCACACAATAAACCAACTCAGCCTCTATCTGCCCTAAGGCCCTGTTCTTGTCATCTAAGGCAGCCAGCCAGGCATTTGCAGGAGCTAGCGTGTGTGTGTGTGTGCTGTGTGAGTAGAGCACAGCACACACAATAAACCAACTCAGCCTCTATCTGCCCTAAGGCCCTGTTCTTGTCATCTAAGGCAGCCAGCCAGGCATTTGCAGGAGCTAGCGTGTGTGTGTGTGCTGTGTGAGTACAGCACAGCACACAATAAACCAACTCAGCCTCTATCTGCCCTAAGGCCCTGTTCTTGTCATCTAAGGCAGCCAGCCAGGCATTTGCAGGAGCTAGCGTGTGTGTGTGTGTGTGTGTGTGTGTGAGTACAGCACAGCACACAATAAACCAACTCAGCCTCTATCTGCCCTAAGGCCCTGTTCTTGTCATCTAAGGCAGCCAGCCAGGCATTTGCAGGAGCTAGTGTGTGTGTGTGTGCTGTGTGAGTACAGCACAGCACACAATAAACCAACTCAGCCTCTATCTGCCCTAAGGCCCTGTTCTTGTCATCTAAGGCAGCCAGCCAGGCATTTGCAGGAGCTAGCGTGTGTGTGTGTGCTGTGTGAGTACAGCACAGCACACAATAAACCAACTCAGCCTCTATCTGCCCTAAGGCCCTGTTCTTGTCATCTAAGGCAGCCAGCCAGGCATTTGCAGGAGCTAGCGTGTGTGTGTGTGTGTGTGCTGTGTGAGTACAGCACAGCACACAATAAACCAACTCAGCCTCTATCTGCCCTAAGGCCCTGTTCTTGTCATCTAAGGCAGCCAGCCAGGCATTTGCAGGAGCTAGTGTGTGTGTGTGTGTGTGTGCTGTGTGAGTACAGCACAGCACACAATAAACCAACTCAGCCTCTATCTGCCCTAAGGCCCTGTTCTTGTCATCTAAGGCAGCCAGCCAGGCATTTGCAGGAGCTAGCGTGTGTGTGTGTGTGCTGTGTGAGTACAGCACAGCACACAATAAACCAACTCAGCCTCTATCTGCCCTAAGGCCCTGTTGTTGTCATCTAAGGCAGCCACCACCTCAGCCTCTATCTGCCCTAAGGCCCTGTTGTTGTCATCTAAGGCAGCCACCACCTCAGCCTCTATCTGCACTAAGGCCCTGTTGTTGTCATCTAAGGCAGCCACCACCTCAGCCTCTATCTGCCCTAAGGCCCTGTTGTTGTCACCTAAGGCAGCCACCACCTCAGCCTCCACTGCCCTAAGGCCCTGTTCTTGTCATCTAAGGCAGCCACCACCTCAGCCTCTATCTGCCCTAAGGCCCTGTTGTTGTCATCTAAGGCAGCCATCTGCAGGAGTTAGTGTGTGTGCTGTGTGACTCCAGCACAATATACACTACCCACTACAATGCCTGGAAGACCGACCATGAGAGGCAGACAGTCCCGAGGCAAGAACACAGGGCAAGCAGGCTCTGTGTCTAGAGACAACAGTGCTGGTCGTAGACGTGGTGCATCGTTATCAGCACGTGGCCATGGGCCACGCTTGTCCTTCTTTTCAGCAGCTGGACATGTTGAGCCGCATCATGCCGAAGGCTTGGTAGAGTGGATGACCAAGCCCTCCTCATCCTCCTCATCCTCTCTCACCCAGGCTCAGGGTACTGGCAAAGCAGCTGCCAACACATACTCAATGGCATCATCAGGCACCCCTTCCCTAGACCCACCATGTCCTCCTGAGGAGTCCCCCGAACTGTTTGAGCACAGTGTTGGGTACATGCTCCAGGAGGATGCCCAGCGTTTTGAAGGCTCGGATGATGATACCCAGCTAGAGGAAGGCAGTAGCGTGAGCGCAGAGAGAGGGGATGCTCAAGGACAGCAATCTGGCAGTCATGTTCCACCAGCTGCAGCTTACTGCCAGGTTTGCTCCAGTGGTGAAGAGGGAGGGGATGATGAGGTCACTGACTCCACGTGGGTGCCTGAAGGGAGAGAGGAGGAGGAGGAGGCGGCACATGTCCAATGAGGCAGGATGCCCTCCGGGGGCCAGCTTGAGGCCAGCACACCAACTGAATCACACCGCAGAGCTCCGCCTGTGCAGGGCGCTGCCTCTGCACGTTATTACAAAAGTTCTTTGGTGTGGGCCTTTTTTGAGACGAGTGCATCAGATCGCACCACTGCTATTTGCAACATATGTCTCAAGCGTATCTCGCATGGCCAAAACATCAGCCGCTTGGGCACCACAAGCATGACCAGACATATGTCAACCTGCCATGCAGCTCGTCGGCAAGCGCACATTAAAGACCCACACCAAAGAACAAAGCGGACCTCTCCTTGCTCCTCATCAGCTGGGATCTCCAACCCCACTATACCTTCAGTCCTCTCTGAAAGCTGCACTGAGAGGAATGAAGGTGTATAATTAGGTGTGTCACAGCCAAGTACTTGCGGGCACTCTGCTAGCAGTACACCGACATCCGATTCTACCAGGCAAATTTCCCTGCCCCAGCTGCTGGACCGTCGAAAGAAGTTTACTCCCAGCCATCCACATGCCCAGCGGTTGAATGCTAGCTTGGCTAAATTGCTAGCACTTCAACTGCTGCCTTTTCAGTTGGTAGACTCGGCCCCCTTCCGTGAGTTTGTTCAATGTGCGGTTCCTCAGTGGCAGGTTCCCAAACGCCACTTTTTCTCACGGAAGGCGATTCCGGCTCTCTACCGGCATGTGGAAGGCAATGTCCATGCCTCGCTGGACAGGGCGGTCAGCGGTAAGGTGCATATTACCGCTGACTCATGGTCCAGCAGGCATGGACAGGGACGTTACCTGTCTTTCACGGCCCATTGGGTCACTCTTTTGGCAGCTGGGAAGGATGCAGGACAAGGTGCAGTAGTGTTGGAGGTTGTTCCGCCACCACGCCTCCAAAATGCTACTACTGGTTGTGACACACCTCTCTCCTCCACCCCCTCCTCTTCTTCTTCCTCCATGGCCTCTTCGAGTGCTCTGTCCTCTGAACCAGCGGTGCTCCGTAGGCGTCCAAGGGGCTACGCAAGTTCGCAGGCAAAAATATGCCATGCCGTGCTTGCGCTGGTGTGTTTGGGGAACAGGAGCCACACTGGGGCAGAGGTTCTGTCAGCTCTGCAGGGGCAGGCCGAGAGGTGGTTGAAGCCACGCCAGCTTAAGCCAGGAATGGTGGTTTGTGACAATGGCACCAACCTCCTCTCTGCCCTGCGACAGGGACAGCTGACCCATGTGCCCTGTATGGCTCACGTCCTTAACCTGGTGGTGCAGCGGTTCTTGGGCAGGTACCCAGGCTTACAGGATGTCCTGAGGCAGGCCAGGAAAGTCTGTGTGCATTTCCGCCGATCATATAATGCCAGTGCTCGGCTGGCTGAGCTGCAAAAGGAGTTTAACCTGCCCAAGAACCGCCTTATATGTGACATGCCCACCAGGTGGAACTCAACGTTGGCCATGCTGCAGCGACTGCACACGCAGCAGAGGGCCATCAATGGTTACCTGTGCGACTACGGCACCAGGACAGGGTCAGGGGAGCTCGGATTTTTTTTCCCACGGCAGTGGAGCATGATCAGGGATGCATGCACTGTCCTGTCACCATTTGAGGAGGCCACGAGGATGGTGAGCAGTGACAGTGCATGCATCAGTGACACTGTACCTCTTGTCCACCTGTTGGAGCATACGCTGCGTGGGATAATGGACAGGGCACTTGAGGCAGAACAGAGGCAGGAAGAGGAGGACTTCCTTGCCTCTCAAGGCCCCCTTTATCCAGACAGTGTTTCTTCTCTCCCACCCATCACACAGGAAGAGGAGAGGAGGAGGAGGATTGTGTCAGCATGGAGGTGGAGCCTGGCACTCAGCATCAGCAGCAGCAGTCTTTTAGGGATGATTTACAGTCCCAACAAACCAGTGGACTTGTACGTGGCTGGGAGGAGGTGGCTGCGGATCATGTCGTCCTCAGTGACCCAGAAGACTACGGACCGAATGCCTCAGCTAACCTACGTTGCATGGCCTCCCTGATCCTGCAAAGCCTGCGGAAGGATCCTCGTATTCTTCGGATCAAGGAGAGGGACCATTACTGGCTGGCCACTCTCCTTGATCCACGGTACAAGGGTAAGGTTGCGGACCTTATCTTGCCGTCGCAGAGGGAGCAGAGGATGAGACATCTCCGGGAGGCCTTGCAGAAAGGTCTGTGCAACGCGTTCCCAGAGACTGGGAGGTTACAAACTCCTGGTCCTGTACGACGAGTTGCTGAGGCTTCGGTCAGTAGCAGAA
This sequence comes from Lithobates sylvaticus, assembly GCA_028564925.1. NCBI lineage: Eukaryota > Metazoa > Chordata > Amphibia > Anura > Ranidae > Lithobates > Lithobates sylvaticus. Next base: position 594,181,674 of record CM053028.1, on the reverse strand, counting down.
GGAGCGGTGGGGAAGGTGGACGTCTGACCGATGCGTCCAGACAATTTTTTAGTCCGCAGCCCCAAGGTATGATCGGTTCCAGCAACGCCAGCGTCTGATATACATGGTGCAGGAATACCTAGGGGCAAGGTCAGACTTGGACACCTTTCCCACCGAAAATCCTCTGGCTTACTGGGTCTTGAGGATGGATCACTGGCCAGAGCTTGCACAGTATGCAATTGAGCTACTGGCCTGTCCTGCATCCAGCGTTCTTTCCGAACGCACATTCAGTGCTGCTGGAGGCTTTGTCACCGATCACAGGGTGCGCCTGTCCACCGACTCAGTTGATCGACTGACCTTCATAAAGATGAATCAGTCTTGGATCACCACCAGCTTCCAGGCACCTGAAGCTGATATAACAGAATAATTTATAATGTCACATCCCTTCAAGACTGCCTATGCTGATGCTGAGTGACTGTCCTGTTATGTTGACTGACTATCCTCTTCCTCCTCAATGATCCTGATGATAGCTTGGAAGAACATTTTTGTTTCTGGGTGCCACCTACAGTGGCTAAGGCCCAATTTTTCAGCCCCTGTTTAACAGGGGCGTGTAATTACAATTTTTTAAGCAATGCTTCGCAACAGGTCTGATTGCTGTGCTCAAGTACAGTATCTGTGAGGGGTTGCAGTGTTGTGGCACCAGCACCAGTGCCTAAGGCCCAATTTTTCAGCCCCTGTTTAACAGGGGCGTGTAATTACAATTTTTTAAGCAATGCTTTGCAACAGGTCTGACTGCTGTGCTCAAGTACAGTATCTGTGAGGGGTTGCAGTGTTTTGGCACCAGCACCAGTGCCTAAGGCCCAATTTTTCAGCCCCTGTTTAACAGGGGCGTGTAATTACTAATCTTGATCTAATAGTTCACAGCAGGGCTCATTCCTGCGCCCACCAAGAGTAACTGTGAGGGCTTACAGTCTTGTGGCAACACCGTCCACCACCACCACCAAAGGCCCAATTTTTAAGCCCCTGTTTAACAGGTGCATGCAATTACAATTCTTGATCTAATAATTCACAGCAGGGCCCATTCCTGTGCCCACCAAGAGTAACTGTGAGGGCTTACAGTGTTGTGGCAACACCAACATCTAATGGGGCAAATTTCTGCAGAGTATATACGGCAGGCCCCTACTTTCAAACATCCAACTTACAAACGACTCCTACTTGCAAACGGAAGGAGAAAACAGGAAGTGAGAGGAAATCTACCCCTAGGAAGGGAAATTCTATCCTGTTAGATTTAATTTGGGAAAAAGGTATCTCCTCTCTACTGATGCTTTATCACCAATCCTTGTTTCAATAAAAAACCCCACTTTTCCAAAAACATTTGTCATTGGGACGGAAAGTGAGGTGAAATGTTCTGAACAGGTGCACAGACAGCAAAACAAATGTTACAGGGGTGATAACCCTTCCCTATGTTCTCCAAAAAGCTTAAAAATAGATTTTTTTGGGCTGGAGCTACACTTAAAAATTTACCTGTTCAAAATTACAAACAGATTCTACTTAAGAACAAACCTACAGTCCCTGTCTTGTTTGCACCGCCTGTATACTGCTGTTCAGAGTATATAGGGTTGTAGGTATAGGGTTTTATTTTGGGTGTGGGGTTCCCCTTAATATCCATACAAGACCCAAAGGGGCTGGTAATGGGCTGTGGGGGTGATGGGGTAGCCATGCCATTTTTCTCAAAGATTTTCAGCCATATTGCCAGGACAAGACATGACATTAAAGCCGCAAGCAGTTTTAAATGGCTTATTTTTTTCCTTTACAAATGTCATTTTTTGCAGGGACAGTTCTAAACACGGGAAACACATGCCACTTCACAGGCATACTTTACACACCCCCCAGGTACCATATTTAAAGGAATATTTCACTTTTTTTTTTTTTCACTTTATGCATCATTAAAATGACTGCTCCCGAAAAAACGTCAGTTTTTAAAACTTCTTTTTGCATTGATACATGTCCCCTGGGGCAGGACCCGGGTCCCCAAACCTGTTTTATGACATTAACATGCATATTGGCCGTTATAATTAGCACTTTAGATTTCGAACGTTCGCGTCCATTGTAACTAATAGGGTTTGAATATTCGCGCAAACTTTCGGTCCGTTCGCAGGTTCTGGTGCGAACCGAACCCGGGGGGGGGTGTGAACATCAGGTACCCCCTAAGCATTTAAAGGGCTTTTCCCAGAGTCAGGCTAAAAGGTGCCATGCAGTGCTTCAGCTGGTGTGTTTAGGGGAAAGGAACCACACCGGAGCAGAGATTCTTGCAGCTCTGCAAGGACAGGCCCAGAGGTGGTTCACACCACGCCAGCTGGATCCAGGAATGGTGGTGTCCGATTATGGCTCAAACCTCCTGTCTGCCCTTAGACAGGGAAAGTTGACACATGTGCCATGCCTGGCACATGTCCGTAATTTGGTGGTGCAGCGTTTCCCAAGTACGTACCCAGGGTTGCAAGATGTGCTAAAGCAGGCCAGAAGAGTATGTAGCCATTTCAGGCGGTCATACACAGCCAGTGCTCGGTTGGCTGAAATTCAGCGGGAATTCCACCTGCCCGTAAACCGCCTGATTTGTGACATGCCCACCAGGTGGAACTCGACTTTGTCAATGCTGCAGCGGCTATACATGCAGCAGAGGGCTGTCAACGAGTATCTGTGCCAGTACGGCATGACGACAGGCTCAGGCCACCTTGGCTTTTTTTCCCCACGCCAATGGCTGATCATTAAGGATGGATGCATGCACTGTATTGTCACCATTTGAGGAGGCCACAAGGATGGTGAGCAGTGACAGTGCATGCATCAGTGACACAATAACTGTTGTGTTCCTGTTGGAGCAGGCTCTGCGTGGCATTATGGACAGGGCACTGGAGGCAGAGCAGCAAGAGGAAGAAGAGGACTTTTCTCTCAAGGCCCACTTTATCCAGACACCATCATTCCTATGTCACAGAACACACAGGAGGAGAGAGGGGAGGAGGATTCTGGCACTTTCATAGGCTTCAAAGAAGAGGAAGATCTGTAAGCGATGGCTTTTCAACCCCAGGACCCTTGGGAGTAGTACGTGGCTGGGAGGAGGAAGTTCCAGATGCTGTCCTCCTGAGTGACCCCGAGGAGTCTGCTTCTCAAGCCTCGGCAAATTTGAGGTGCATGGGCAACCTCATGCTTCAAAGCCTGCGAAAGGACTCAAGAATACGTGGCATAAAAGAGAAGGATGATTACTGGTTGGCAATACTGCTTGACCACTGTTATAAGGGGAAGGTCTCAGAATAAATCCCATCCCCACAGAGAGTGCAGAAGATAAAATCTCTTGAGGACACGTTAAAGAGGATTTTATTGAATGTTTTTCCTGACTCCAGTAGGTTACAGTGTGGTGGAAAACGTTGTTTTGAGTCTTCTGTTGGTCTAGAAAGGAGCGTTTGAGAAGGCGTCTGCCTAAGTGAGGCATTTCGGATTTTTTTTAGTCCTCGCCGCCCAGGGCTGTCAGCTGCCAGCTTTCACATCCCATCGGCAGCGTCTGCATCACATGGTGGACGATTACATCGGGGCCAAAACAGAGATGGGGAGCTTTCCAGCTGACGATCCACTGACTTACTGGGTCATGAGAATAGACCACTGGCCAGAACTTGCCCAGTATCCTATTGAGTTGTTGGGCTGCCCTGCATCCAGCGTGCTTTCAGAATGGGCATTCAGTGCTGCATGAGGTTTCGTTACTGATCATAGAACGTGTCTGTCCACAGACTCCGTGGACCGTTTGACTTTTATAAATTTGAATCAGTCCTGGATTACCAGCTATGAAGCCCTTGATGCCGATGTCACTGATTAAGGGTGTTCAATCATTTCACCTGGAAGAATGTTTTTGATATAGGTTTCATAGGCACAATTAACACCCAAAGACCAATTATTCAGCACCTGTTTGACAGATGCAATCTTTTACAGCAAAGCCAATTCTTGCTTTCATCAAGAGTACCTCTATAGGGTTATGGTGGGAAGGTGCCAAAGACCAATTTTAACGCACCAGTTACTTCTATCCAAAGTCAAAGTGACACCAGAATTTATCCAAAAAATCTCGAATCTTGTTCCCAGTGCACTACTTTGTGGCCTCATCATAAAGACTGAGCAAAATAAAGGCAGCTTGCAGGGAAAATGAAATTTTTTTGGGCTTTATAAATGCAATTATTGCTGCAACAGATTCTAGAGATGGTACAGTTGTGCCACTTTCTAGGTAGACTAAGGGGACCCCACCCCCCCCCCCCCCCCAGCACTATATTGGAAGGAATTTTTCATTTTTATTCTTTCACTTTAAAAATCAAAAAATCACTGCTCATTTAAAAATGTAGTTTTTCACAAACTTTTTTTGTATTGATACATACCCCAGGGCAGAACCCGGACCCCTATAACCATTGTATGCCCAATTACTTGCATTTAAGCCTTCAATGGGCACTTTTGATTTTTGACGATTTCGGGTCCCATTGTCTTTAATGGGGTACGTTATTCGGGTCCGAACTTTCGCAGTGTTCGGATGTTCTGGTTTGAACCGAACAGGGGTCCGTTCGGCCCATCCCTATCCAGGAGTAGACAAATCTGACGGGAGCTGCAGGGGCCCCCTGAAGCATGGGGATGGGTCTCAATTGTGAGCCCTATTGTGACGCCCTGAGATGTCGCCTATTCTGGCCATCGTACTTTGTAAATAAAAATCACTCTAAAATTAAACTGGCAATAAAAATGTTGATATAAATTGAGAGAATGCGAGGCCCTGCCGCTATGGACATGGAAATAGGAAGGACACAGGTTTTGCAGTATGCAAATTGCAGGGCTCCGACGTGTTTTGTAATCCCGGATCAGGGCCTGGAGCTTGAATGCTTCAAAGTGTCTTGGGTGAGATGAAGCCTTCAATCCTGTGTCCTTATCTTGCTGGAGACCTGCAGGCCATATGAGTGGACAGGTGTGCGGATGCCTTATAAGCCCGGCCTGACCATAACTTAAGACTCCCATTTGGACACAGAGCCTTTGGAGAGAGGTGTGTGCTCCAACCAGGAGAGGTGACCCGCTCAGGAGAAGGCATCCCATGTTGGAGGGAAATTTTTTAATACAGGACTGGAGGAGTTTGAACACAGAGGCGGACTGACAACTCATGGGGCCCCCGGGCAATAGGAGATTATGGGGCCCCCGGGCAATAGGAGAAGATTATGGGGCCCCCGGGCAATAGGAGATTATGGGGGCCCCATGCAATAGGAGATTGTGGGGCCCCCAGGCAATAGATTATGGGGCCACACAGTATACACACACTCACATACAGTACACACACACAGACACACAACATACACACATGGAATACACATACACACACTGAAAAGGTACTGAAGAGGCGGGGGTCTCTTGGGATTTTTAAAAAAACACAGATTTTTACATACTGTCCCTGGTTTTATTGAGGCTGGCAATCCTGATGGGGCCCCTTAGTCGCATTGGGGCCCTCGGGCAGTGCCCGAATGGTCAGTCCGCCCCTGTGCGAACCTGGGAAACTGAGATAGCTGAGGGGACTGGAGGGAGTCTGTAAGTCTTGGGAGAGTTAGAGAGGCCGGGGTGTCAGGAAGCCAGGGGTGGGCCCATGCAGTGAGCCAGGAGAACCAGAGACATGGGAGCTAGGACTACAAGCTCAGAGCCAGGTGGCTCAGTATTTTAGGTTATCTCTTTGGGCTGGAGAAGATACCCTGCGTGGGGACCTGTGTCTGTGGACTTTCGTTTCTTTTGCTAAATAAAAGTGGGTCTTCAAGCCTTTAAAATACAGTTTGGACTGGTGTGGACTTCACTCAAAACACACCTATCTCCTACTCTGTTTGCTTCATAACGATTCCTGAAAACACTTCACGCTTCAGAGAAGCCTATCCCACCCCCACCTAACATCCTGGATATTTATTTTTTCCATCAGCCCATCCCCCACAGCTATTACCTTTGGTATCACGTCATCCTCACTCTAAGATTGTAAGCTCCTATGATCAAGAACCTCTGATTTCTCCTGTATTAACCGCTTCCCGACCGGCGCGCGACGATATACGTCGACAGAATGGCACGGACAGGCATAAGGGCGTATATATACGTCCCCTTTAAAATGCAGCCGTGCCATCGGGCGCGCGCCGCGAGCGATCGTCTCACGGGAAGGCTGAACGGGGAGATGCGGAAATAAACAGCCTCTCCCCGTTCTGCCTAGCAACTAGTGACGCCGATCTCCGCTCCCTGTGATTGGAGCAGAGATCAGCATTCACTAGCTGACAGCCACACCCCCCCCCCCCACAGTAAGAAACACACCTCTAGGCACACTTAACCCCTACACTGCCACCTAGTGGTTTACCCCTTCACTGCCAGTGTCATTTACACAGGAATCAATGCATTTAAATAGCATTGATTTCTGTATAAATGACAATGGTCCCAAAAATTTGTCAAAAATGTCCAATGTGTCCGCCATAATGATCGCCGCCATTACTTATAAAAAATTAAATTATTAATAAAGATGCTATAAAACTATCCCCTATCTTGTAAACGCTATAACTTCTGCGCAAACCAATCAATAATCGCTTATTGTGATTTTTTTTTACCAAAAATATGTAGAAGAATACGTATCGGCCTAAACTGAGGAAAAAAAAAGTTTTTTTTATATATTTTCGGGGGATATTTATTATAGCAAAAAATAAAAAAGAATGTTTTTTTTTCAAAATTGACGCTCTTTTTGGTTTATAGCGCAAAATATAAAAACCGCAGGGGCAATCAAATACCACCAAAAGAAAGCTCTATTTGTGGGGAAAAAAGGGCGTCAATTTTGTTTGGGAGCCACGTCGCACGACCGCGCAATTGTCAGTTAAAGCGACGCAGTGCCGAATCGCAAAAAGGGGCCTGGTCCTTTGGCTGCAAATTGGTCCGGGGCTGAAAGTGGTTAAACTGTATTGTAACTGTACTGTCTGCCCTCATGTTGTAAAGCGCTACGCAATCTGTTGGCGCTATATAAATCCCGTATAATAATAATAATATATAAATCCTGTATAATAATAATTTATAAATCCTGAATAATAATAATATATAAATCCTGTATAATAATAATATATAAATCCTGTATAATAATAATATATAAATCCTGTATAATAATAATAATAATAATATAATAATAATAATCTACCATTGAGCTAAGCAACCCCCATATTATCACATATATTTAAATATACAAAAACATCAGTGCAGCACTTTTTATATTCATGTATGCCTTATATTAGGGTATTGTGCTGGCTGCTACTCACTAATTCATTTTTTTCAGCAAATATATATAGTATATATCTCCCTTGGCTTGGAGTGGAGATGAGAGCTGAGTCGAAGAGCACCCCATACTTTTTGGGGTTTCTCTGAGTCCTTCTTGCCATGCCAGAGGGATGTGAGTAAACCCATAAGTCCTGTACCTCTCCATTATTCTCTCCCCCCTTGGTTGGAGTGGAGATGACCCACATCTATAAGGATATACAGTACATACACACACAGCACAACGCCGTGTTCACACTACGAGACGTTTCTCAGGGGGCTGCAGTTCCTCTGAGCTCCACAAGATGGTGATCTTTTCACTTCTACCATAGAGACAGGAAGTCTCTATGGAAGACAGGAAGTGATGTCAGGTACAGACAGGAAGTGATGTCAGCTATAAATATCAAGCGACGGGTGAGAGCTGAGTCAAGAGGAAGTAGATTGAAGACATTGTTGGAAGTGGCAACACGATGGACAATCAGCCGCCCCTCACATCACCGGGTAAGAGGAGACTTTATTGTAAAGGAGAGAGCAGTACGGAGGCTCCACCTAGATCCCCCATCATCTGATAAACACATAGAAACAATGTATTCAGTCAGTGTGTGTGTTTCCTACAGATGGATCCAGTAATGGGAACCCACCAGAGAGATCCCCCCGTCCTCTGTATTCCCGGGATCCCACACAGGAAGGTCACACCATCCCCCACCATCATCAGGTAGATGATTGACAATTATTGGTAGTTATGATTTATACACAGCATGTTTGTTACAATGAATGTTTTATTATATATCCAGAGTGGAAACCTTGAAGATTATATTATTGTTGTAAAAGAAGAGTATAAAGAGGAGGATGAGGAGTATGGAGTGATGAAGGAGTTTCCTGAAGGACACAAGGATATGATGGAGCCACCAAATACCAGGAACCCACCAGAGAGATGTCCCCGTCCTCTGTATTCCACACAGGAAGGTCACACCATCCCCCACTATTACAAGGTTGGTGGGACGGAATATCTAGAACATGGACTGGTGGAGACGATGTGTGTATATTGTATGTAAGCTTATATTTTACAGATGATATTCTCTCTCATTTTCTTGGTTTAGAGTGGAGATCCAATCGATATAAAAGTTGAGGTTAAATCAGAAGAAGAAGAAGAGAGGTATGTGAGGGATGATCAGCAGTCTATGGAGGAGGATGGAATAATGAGGATCATTTTAGAGGAGGACACTCCTACAGAGATCAGCACAGGTGGGTAATTTTTTTTTTAAAAATCTTTTTTTTTTTTTTTTTTTATATTTATATGCAAACAACATTGAGACAATACAGACAAATCATACAAACAAAATCACATTAAACAAAACACAACCCAAAGAAAAAAAAAAAAAAACCCAAACCACCCAACCTCAATGAAACCCCCCCTATCCCCCACCCTGCTCTTGGAGTATGTATGGGAAAAAAAAAAAGAGGAAAAAAAGACAGCATCCAATATTATATACATTAGTATATACTAATGTATATAATGAAATATATTAGTATATATATTATATACTATTGTATATAGTACTTATAATGCCCGGTACACACGGTCGGACTTTCCGACGGCAAATGTGCAATCGGAGCTTGTTGTCGGAAATTCCGACCGTGTGTAGGCTGAGGCTCCATCGGACAAAATTTGAGATCTGGTTCTCAGATTTTCCGACAACAAAATCCGCTCGCGTAAATTCCGATCGTGTTCAGACAATTCCGGCCCACAAAATGCCACGCATGCTCGGAATCAAGCAAAAGAGCAGCACTGGCTATTGAACTTAATTTTTCTCAGCTCGTCGTACGTGTTGTACGTCACCGCGTTCTTGACGTTCAGAACTTCCGACCAACTTTGTGTGACCGTGTGTATGCAAGACAAGTTTGAGCCAAGGTCCGTCTGAAAAAAATCCCATGGATTTTGTTGTCGGAATGTCCGATCGTGTGTACGCGGCATTAGTTTACATGATACCTAGGTTATGCATTGAAGCCATCTTGACCAGGTAGCATCAAACTTACTCATGGGATTCCTTAGGGAGTATGTATGTTTTTTTAAAAAGAATAATCCTATTGAGGTCTAGACAGGGGCGCCGTCAATAAATTTGTTATTAGCCGTTAATTTGTAATTCGTGTCCGAAATTCAATTTTGATTCGTACGAAATACAAATTTTCGTTAGGGTCGTGACAATTACGAACCTTCGTTATGATGAATTTATCATTATGAGGGGCTCCCCCCATCCCTGTGCTCATTATGAGGGGCTCCCCCCATCCCTGTGCTCATTATGAGGGGCTCCCCCCATCCCTGTGCTCATTATGAGGGGCTCCCCCCATCCCTGTGCTCATTATGAGGGGCTCCCCCATCCCTGTGCTCATTATGAGGGGCTCCCCCATTCTATGTGTTTATCAGATGATGGGGGATCTAGGTGGAGCCTCCGTACTGCTCTCTCCTTTACAATAAAGTCTCCTCTTACCCGGTGATGTGAGGGGCGGCTGATTGTCCATCGTGTTACCACTTCCAGCAATGTCTCCTCTATACTTCCTCCCGACTCAGCTCTCACCCGTAACTCATTATTTATACCCTACATCACTTCCTGTCTGTCCCTGACATCACTTCCTGTCTGTCCCTGACATCACTTCCTGTCTTCCCTAGAGACTTCCTGTCTGGGTTGAAGTGAGAAGATCACCACCTTGTGAGGAACTGCAGCCCCCGAGAAACGTCTCGTAGTGTGAACACGGCCTTGTGCTGTGTGTGTATGTACTGTATATCCTTATAGATGGGGTCATCTCCACTCCCACCAAGGGGGGAGAGAAATATATTTTGTGGCACGGGTTTTGCTTAGCTCAGTGTGTTTAAAAGGCTTAGCTCACACCTCCCAACATTTTTAGATGGGAATGAGGGACACCTACTAGCAAACGTACATAGGCATAGGACACGCCCCCCCCCTGCCACACCCCCTTAAAGGTAAATTAACCAAAGAAAAGTTTAATTAAATCCACAAGTGTTTTTTTATTTTTTAACCACTACTATTACTTTATATTGGCTTTTAAAATTTACAAATGCAGCAACTTATGCCGCGTACACACGGTCGGAATTTTTCGATGGAAACAGTCCGATGGGAGCTTTTCATCGTATTTTCCTGTGTGTATGCCCATCGGTCTTTTTCTGACGGAATTTCTGACGGACTTTGGATTGAGAACCTGTTAACCTTAATTTTTCCGACGGAAAACCTTTCTATCGGATTTTCCGATCGTGTGTATGCAATTCCGACACGCAAAATTCCGACGCATGCTCGGAAACAGTTCGACGCATGCTCGGAAGCATTAAACTTCCCTTTTATAGTGCCGTCGAACGTGTTGTATGTCACGGTGTTATTGACCGTCGGAATTTGGTGTGACCGTGCGTAGGCAAGACAGTTTGAGCGAAATTCCGTCGGAATTCCGACGGGAAAACCATCAGAGCTTTTTCCGACGAGAATTCCGACCGTGTGTACGCGGCATTAGAATTTGGAATGACATGTTTAGCACTGGGAAACACTTTTTGAAATATAAAAAGTGCATTTTATATGCAACTATAGAGATCAGACCAAAATTAGGGGGAAATAGGGACAGAGGGACATTGCTCCAAATCAGGGACAGTTGGGAGCTATGTTAGAGGTCCACTTTTATTTACCAAAAGTAAGCGAAATTTCACATAAAAACAGTTGCCCATGCAAAAAAATAGAAAATACAGAGCCACCTGGCTCTCTCAGTTTGAATGAATGATTTGTATAGCGCTGCAACTGCGAACTGAATCGCCTCAAGGCGCTTGTCTGCTCTTGTTGTGACGCCATGTTTAGAAGAGGTGGGTCTTGAGTTTTTTCCTGCAGGCCTGATGGTTTTCTTCCATGCGGATGTTCTTTGGTAGAGCATTCCATAGCCGAGGTCCCTGTACTGCGAATCTTCGTTCTCCCTTAGATTTGTAGCGGGCTTTGGGGATGAGAAGGCGATTTTGGTTTGTTGATCGAAGGCTGCGATTTGGTATGTATTTTTTTGTAGTCCTAGCCCCCAGCTCTCTGGTTCTCCTGGCTCACTCAGCATTTAGCTGAAGTACCTCACTGCATGGGCCCACCCCTGGCCTCTGGATAGAGGTTCTCCTGACACCCCAGGCCTCTCTCACCCCACCCCCCCCGAGACTTGCAGCCTACCTCCAGTCCCCTGGACTCACTAGTTGGCTCCGCTTTCTCAGTCTCCCCATATTCATAGTTACATAGTTAGTCAGGTTGAAAAGAGACACAAGTCCATCTAGTTCAGGGATCCTCAAACTACGGCCCTCCAGCTGTTGCAGAACTACACATCCCAAGAGGCATTGTAAAACTCTGACATTCACAGACATGACTAGGCATGATGGGAATTGTAGTTCCTGAACAACTGGAGGGCCGTAGTTTGAAGACCGTTGATCTAGTTCAACCAAAAAAAGAAATCATGCAATCCCATATACACAATCCTTCTCCCACAGTTGATCCAGAAGGCGGCGAAAAACCCCCAGCAAAGTATGATCCAATTTGCTACAGCAGGGAAAAAAATTGCTTCCTGATCCCCAGAGAGGCAATCGGATTTTCCCCCGGATCAACTTTACCTATAAATGTCGGTACCCAGTTATATTCTGTACATTTAGGAAATTATCCAGGCCTTTCTTATAGCAATCTACTGAGCTGGCCAGAACCAACTCTCGAAGGAGTATATTCTACATTTTTACAGCTCTTACTGCGAAGAAACCTTTCCGTATTTGGAGATGAAATCTCCTTTCCTCTAGGCATAAAGAGTCCCCCTTGTCCTCTGTGATGACCTTAAAGTAATTAAAGTAAAGTTCACTATATGGACCCCTTATATATTTGTACATGTTGATCATATCCCCCTTAATCTCCTCTTCTCAAGGGTGAATAAATTCAGTTCCTCTAATCTCTCCTCATAGCTGAGCTCCTCCATGCCTCTTATCAGTTTGGTTGCCCTTCTCTGCACTTTCTCCAGTTCCCCGATATCCTTTTTGAGAACTGGAGCCCAAAACTGAACTGCATATTCCAGATGAGGTCTTACTAATGATTTGTACAGATGATATCTCTCTCTCTGGAGTCCATCCCTCTCTTATACAAGAAAGGACTTTGCTCGCTTTGGAAACCGCAGCTTGGCATTGCATGTTATTATTGAGCTTATGATCTACCAAAACCCCCAGATCCTTCTCCACTATGGATCCCCCCAGATCCTTCTCCACCACGGATCCCCCAGATCCTTCTCCACTATGGATCCCCCCAGATCCTTCTCCACTACGGATCCCCCCAGATCCTTCTCCACTACGGATCCCCCCAGATCCTTCTCCACTACGGATCCCCCATATCCTTCTCCACTACGGATCCCCTCCAGATCCTTCTCCACTGCGGATCCCCCCAGATCCTTTCCACTACGGATCCCCCCAGATCCTTCTCCACTGCGGATCCCCCCAGATCCTTCTCCACTGCGGATCCCCCCAGATCCTTCTCCACTACGGATCCCCCAGATCCTTCTCCACTACGGATCCCCCCCAGATCCTTCTCCACTACGGATCCCCCCAGATCCTTCTCCACTACGGATCCCCCCCAGATCCTTCTCCACTACGGATCCCCCCAGATCCTTCTCCACTACGGATCCCCCAGATCCTTCTCCACTACGGATCCCCCCAGATCCTTCTCCACTACGGATCCCCCCAGATCCTTCTCCACTACGGATCCCCCCAGATCCTTCTCCACTACGGATCCCCCCAGATCCTTCTCCACTACGGATCCCCCCCGATCCTTCTCCACTACGGATCCCCCCCAGATCCTTCTCCACTACGGATCCCCCCAGATCCTTCTCCACTACGGATCCCCCCAGATCCTTCTCCACTACGGATCCCCCCCAGATCCTTCTCCACTACGGATCCCCCCAGATCCTTCTCCACTACGGATCCCCCCAGATCCTTCTCCACTACGGATCCCCCCAGATCCTTCTCCACTTCGGATCCCCCCAGATCCTTCTCCACTTCGGATCCCCCCAGATCCTTCTCACTACGGATCCCCCCAGATCCTTCTCCACTACGGACTCCCCCCCAGATCCTTCTCCACTACGGATCCCCCCCAGATCCTTCTCCACTACGGATCCCCCCCAGATCCTTCTCCACTACGGATCCCCCCAGATCCTTCTCCACTACGGATCCCCCAGATCCGTCTCCACTACGGATCCCCCCAGATCCTTCTCCACTGCGGATCCCCCCAGATCCTTCTCCACTACGGATCCCCCCAGATCCTTCTCCACTACGGATCCCCCAGATCCTTCTCCACTACGGATCCCCAGATTTCCTTCTCCTACGGATACCCCAGATCCTTCTCCCTACGGATCCTTCTCCCCAGACCATCTCCCTACGAATCCCCCCAGATCCTTCTCCACACGGATACGGATCCTTCCCCACACGGATCCTTCTCCACTACGGATCACCCCCAGATCCTTCTCCACTACGGATCCCCCCCCCAGATCCTTCTCCACTACGGATCCCCCCTTCTTCCACTACGGATCCCCCCCAGATCCTTCTCCACTACGGATCCCCCCAGATCCTTCTCACACTACGGATCCCCCCAGATCCTTCTCCACTACGGATCCCTTCTCACTACGGGATTCCCCCAGATCCCCCCCAGATCCTTCTCCACTACGGATCCCCCAGATCCTTCTCCACTACGGATCCCCCCAGATCCTTCTCCACTACGGATCCCCCCAGATCCTTCTCCACTACGGATCTCCACTACCCCAGATCCTTCTCCACTACGGATTCCCCCAAATCCTTCTCCACTACGGATCCCCCCAGATCCTTCTCCACTACGGATCCCCCCAGATCCTTCTCCACTACGGATCCCCCAGATCCTTCTCCACTACGGATCCCCCCAGATCCTTCTCCACTACGGATCCCCCCAGATCCTTCTCCACTACGATTCCCCCCAGATCCTTCTCCACTACGGATCCCCCAGATCCTTCTCCACTACGGATCCCCCAGATCCTTCTCCACTACGGATCCCCCCCCAGATCCTTCTCCACTACGGATCCCCCCAGATCCTTCTCCACTACGGATCCCCCCAGATCCTTCTCCACTACGGATCCCCCCAGATCCTTCTCCACTACGGATCCCCCCAGATCCTTCTCCACTACGGATCCCCCCGGATCCTTCTCCACTGCGGATCCCCCCCCAGATCCTTCTCCACTACGGATCCCCCCGGATCCTTCTCCACTACGGATCCCCCGGATCCTTCTCCACTACGGATCCCCCAGATCCTTCTCCACTACGGATCCCCCCGGATCCTTCTCCACTACGGATTCCCCCAGCTCCTTCTCCACTACGGATCCCTCCAGATCCTTCTCCACTCCAGATTCCCCAGATCCTTCTCCACTACGGATTCCCCCAGATCCCTTCTCCACTACGGATCACCCCCCAGATCCTTCTCCACTACGGATCCCCCCAGATCCTTCTCCACTACAGATCCCCCCACATCCCTCCACTATCCTTCTCCACTACGGATCCTTCTCCACTACGGGTCCCCCCACATCCTTCTCCACTACGGATCCCCCCACATCCTTCTCCACTACGGATCCCCCCAGATCCTTCTCCACTACGGATCCCCCCAGATCCTTCTCCACTACGGATCCCCCCCAGATCCTTCTCCACTACGGATCCCCCCAGATCCTTCTCCACTACGGATCCCCCCAGATCCTTCTCCACTGCGGATCCCCCAGATCCTTCTCCACTACGGATCCCCCCAGATCCTTCTCCACTACGGATCCCCCCAGATCCTTCTCCACTACGGATCCCCCCCCAGATCCTTCTCCACTACGGATCCCCCCAGATCCTTCTCCACTACGGATCCCCCCAGATCCGTCTCCACTACGGATCCCCCCAGATCCGTCTCCACTACGGACCCCCCAGATCCTTCTCCACTATGGATCCCCCCCCCAGATCCTTCTCCACTACGGATCCCCCCGGATCCTTCTCCACGACGGATCCCCCCGGATCCTTCTCCACTGCGGATCCCCCCGGATCCTTCTCCACTGCGGATCCCCCCGGATCCTTCTCCACTACGGATTCCCCCGGATCCTTCTCCACTACGGATCCCCCCAGATCCTTCTCCACTACGAATCCCCCCAGATCCTTCTCCACTACAGATTCCTCCAGCTCCTTCTCCACTACGGATCCCCCCAGATCCTTCTCCACTACGGATCCCCCCAGATCCTTCTCCACTACGAATTCCTCCAGATCCCTTTCCACTATGGATTCCCCCAGATCCTTCTCCACTATGGACTCCCCCCCAGATCCTTCTCCACTACGAATCCCCCCAGATCCTTCTCCACTACGAATCCCCCCAGATCCTTCTCCACTACGGATCCCCCCAGATCCTTCTCCACTACGGATCCCCCCAGGTCCTTCTCCACTACAGATTCCTCCAGCTCCTTCTCCACTACGGATCCCCCCAGATCCTTCTCCACTACAAATTTCTCCAGATCCTTTTCCACTATGGATTCCCCCAGATCCCTCTCCACTATGGACTCCCCCAGATCCCTCTCCACTATGGATCCCTCAGATACTTCTCCACTACGGATCCCCCCAGTTGTACTCCCCTAGTATGTATGATGCATATTCTTAGCCCCCAAGCCCAGAACTTTGCATTTATCAACATTAAACCTCATCTGCCACATAGTCGCCAATTAGACAGAGCATTGAGGTCGGCTTGTAAATTGGAGACCTCCTGTAAGGACGTTATTCCACTGCATAGCTTGGTGTCATCTGCAAAGACGGAAATGTTACTTTTGATCCCAGACCCAATATCATTTATAAAGATATTAAAAAGTAAGGGTCCCAGCACTGACCCTTGGGGTACACCACTGATAACCTTAGACCATTCAGAGTAAGAATCATTAACCACGACTCTCTGAATTCTGTCTTTTAGCCAGTTTTCTATCCATTTACAAATTGATCTTTCCAAGCCTGTAGACTTTACCTTACACATGAGCACTGATAGGCTGCCCTGGTGGGCACTGATGAAGTGGCACTGATAAGCTGAACTGGTGGGCACTGATAAGCTGCACTGATGGGCAATGATGAGGTGGCACTGATGGACACTGATGAGCTGCACTGGTGGGCACAGATGAGTATATAATTATCATGATATAAAATAATGCATGTGTGGGCCTTTTGGTGGGCCTGATTTTTTTTTTTTTTGGGGGGGGGGGGGGGGGGGGGCAGCATTTTATACTTGGACCCAGGCAGCACAATGTCTTGGGCCAGCCCTGATAGTTAGTTGAATTCATTAAAATTGTTCGATGTCTGCTGTACTCATAAGTGCATAAGGAAGAGTTCAGTTATTTGTAGCAATCCTCGTCTGCTGAAGGAAACTAAGGGGTCGATTTTATAAATAATGTGCAAAACATTTGTCCAGCCATGAAAAATTCTGTCCGTAATTTAATGAACAAAGTGATTTCCTATGATCCTCAGCTCCATCTAGGGGCTATAATGTGGTATTTTTTCCTAAAATACTGTAGCTCTATTAGTAAAAACAGCCCAACACAACACTATGATCACTAGATGGAGCCGATGAGCATAGGAAATCAAGAAATAAAATACAGCCAACATTTTTATATTTGTTTTTACTCAAATATTTTCTAAAAATAGACCTCTATGTGTTTTTACACCACAAAATGTACTCAGCCAATGAGAGGTAATGACTCCATTTTTATTTTAAAAGTCCTAGGAGGACCGCCTTTTAAGTGGTGGGGTTAACGCGTTTCGTCCTGGAAGACGACTTGAGAAAACAGACCTCTTGCAAGAGATTACACCACAAAATGTACTCAGCCAATGAGAGGTAATGACTCCATTTTTATTTTTCTCCTGATATCAATGGCCGACACGGTACAACACTTCATCCATGTCTTTGGTGATCTCTGATCTCCTTATCAACTGTTTCTTCCATGATGAAGATCAGCCATGGAGTATATCTGAGGTGTATATCAGGGTGTGCTTCTTCCCCACATGTCCAGCAACATTCATATACAAGACATTTCCCGCACTCACTAATACACCTCGAGGGTTGTGTGGGACCCCTGATGTACAGGAAGACAGGACTTCAGCGAGGAACAATTCCCTCACTCAGGACAGGAATACGGCTTCTCCCCCGTGTGAGATCTCTGATGTTGATAAAGATCGGCCTTCTATGAAAAACATTTCCCGCACTCAGGACAGGAATGCGGCTTCTTACCTGTGTGAGATTTTTTATGCTTATTAAGACCGAATTTGTAACTGAAACACTTCCCTCACTCAGCACAGGGAAACCTCTTATCTGTTGGAAGGATGGTACCGTCCCTCACAGTCTGTAAGAGGAATACGATGGTCCGGCACCGTCCCGCACAGTCTGAGGTTCCTCGGGATAAGAGGAATGCGATGGTCCGGCACCGTCCCGCACAGTCTGAGGTTCCTCAGGATAAGAGGAATACGATGGTCCGGCACCGTCCCGCACAGTCTGAGGTTCCTCAGGATAAGAGGAATACGATGGTCCGGCACCGTCCCGGTCCGGCACCGTCCCGCACAGTCTGAGGTTCCTCAGGATAAGAGGAATACGATGGTCCATCTACACTGGATGGACATTTGAGGTGGCCGGGTTTTCTCCTGTGTGAGAATTTTGATGTTCTACAAGCTCTGATTTTTGTACAAAACATTTCCCACACACAGCACAGCAATGTGGCTTCTCCCCCGTGTGAGACCTCAGATGTGTGTAAAGATGGGCCTTCAATGAATAGCATTTACCGCACTCAGGACAGGAATACGGCTTTTCACCTGTGTGAGACATTTGGTGTCTGCTGAGAATGAATTTCCTTGCAAAACATTTCCCGCACTCTGAACAAGAATAAGGCTTTTTCTCCATGTGAGACCATTGATGTGTGACAAGCGCTGATTTTTGTATAAAACCTTTCCCGCACATAGAACAGGAATACGGCTTCTCCCCCGTGTGCCGTTGCTGATGATAGCGAAGATTGGCCTTAGCTGAAAAACAATTCCCACAGTCAGGACAGGAATACGGCTTCTCCCCCGTGTGTGATCTCTGATGTATGTAAAGAATGGACTTCTTTGAAAAACATTTCCCGCACTCAGTACAGGGAAACCTCTTATCTTTTGGAAGGACGGCACCGTCCCGCACAGTCTGAGGCTCCTCGGGATAAGAGGAATACAATGGTCCGGCACCGTCCCGCACAGTCTGAGGTTCCTCGGGATAAGAGGAATACGATGGTCCGGCACCGTCCCGCACAGTCTGAGGTTCCTCAGGATAAGAGGAATACGATGGTCCATCTACACTGTGTGGTGCCGGATGGACATTTGAGGTGGCCGGGTTTCCTCCTGTGTGAGAATTTTGATGTTTTAGAAGCTCTGATTTTTGTACAAAACATTTCCCACACACAGGACAGGAATACGGCTTCTCCACCGTGTGAGTTCTCTGATGACTGTTAAGATGCGATTTGTGTGCAAATCTTTTCCCGCATTCAATACAAGAATACGGCTTCTCACCTGTGTGAAATCTTTTATGTACAGTAAGACTGCCTTTCAAACGGAAACATTTCCCGCACTCAGGACAGGAATACGGCTTCTCTCCTGTGTGCAATGTCTGATGTCGGTAAAGATGGGCCTTATGTGAAAAACACTTCCCACACTCAGGACAGGAATGCGGCATCTCCCCTGTGTGAGATTTTATATGCTCATTAAGACTGGCTTTGGAACTAAAACGCTTCCCACACTCAGTACAGGAATGTGCCTTCTCTCCGGTGTGAGTTACTTTATGAACATCAAGTTTGGATTTACAAGGGAAACACTTCCCGCACTCAGGACAGGGGAACCTCTTATGCGTTGGAAGGACGGCACCGTCCCGCACAGTCTGAGGTTCCTCAGGATAAGAGGAATACGATGGTCCATCTACACTGTGTGGTGCCGGATGGACATTTGAGGTAGTCGGGTTTTCTCCTGGACTATACTGTGTGATGTCCTCATCTTCTACTTTACAGTCTGGAGACAAAGTGAGACAATCCTCTGAGGTTTTCCTCATCTCCCGTCCATCTACTAAAATAGAAATACAAAGATTATTACTAGACATGAGCTGATTGGTTCCCCTAAACCAGGACTCCGCCCACATCAGGCAGCTTTGTCTCTGAGGATCTTACAATTCCCCCCTCAAGGTAACTAGTAAATGGGTCCTCTGATCAGGTCTGGCGGAGGTGCCCAGCTGGGGTATCCAAGATCTGTCACAGTCAGAGAGTGAGGAAACAACGAGAACTGTCTTTTATAGGAGTGACAGTGATGAGGGGATTATAGGACGAGTGTCCCCTCCCCCTCTATCACTCATTGCCATCTTCCCAACACAAGAAGTCCTGCACTTCCTTATTTAGTCCATGATTTAGTCATGAATAACAGCGGGGCTGAGCCCCACCAGAGGTCAGAGAGTGAGGATGGGGGGAGAACAACCAAGATGAAGACTGGACTGATCCTGAAGACCTCCATCATTGGGTTACTGACTCCTCCCTCATTATCACTTTCTGTTTAAGGTTCCAATGTTGGAGGATGTTATCACATTATTATCAACATGTAAAAGTCTGTGCTCCAATCACATCGTCAGATATAAAATGTTCAGCTGGTAGGAAATGGGTGTAACAAAAGAGAATACATATTATGTGTATATATATAGCAGTGGGTGGAGGGGAGAGAGGAGAAGTCAGCAGTATGTAATGTACAACATAGAGAATATAGTGCAGGGGTCAGGAGTATGTAATGTACAACATAGAGTATATAGTGCAGGAGTAAGGAGTATGTAAAGTGTGATAGACGAACCTGGGACAGAGGCTTTTGGAGGGGATTGAATGCTAGCCTCTTGCCTACTGACCATGGGACCTGATGTTTAACCACGTGCCAACCGCTGCACGAACATTTACTTTGGCAGAATGGCATGGACAGGCAAATGGGCGTATATATACGTCCCTTTAAATTTGCCTCCGTGCGCCCCTGCCGCGAGCTCCGTGACCATGCCCGCAGACTCGATGTCCGCCGGTGTCCCGCGATCATGTCACGGAGCAGCAGAACGGGGGGAGGCCAGTGTAAACAAGGCATCTCCATGTTCTGCCTTGTGACAGGACACTGATCTTCTGCTCCCTGTCATCGGGAGCAGTGATCTCTGTCATGCCACTTGTAGCCCAGCCCCCACACGGTTAGAATCACTCCCTAGGACACACTTAACCCCTTCCTATACTCCCATGTAGTATAAATTCTCTGTTAGAGTTCAAATAAACAGTTCTTATTCTGGTTTACTCCAAAACTGGTATTGCCTAGTTATTGGGGTAACTATAGCCAGATTCACTGGTCTCGTGTTCTAGAGCTGGGGAAGCAGCTTCTTGGTGGAGATACCCAGACGGGTTCCGTTACATTGGTGGCAGCAGTGGGATGCTTCCTGAAGTCTGGGACATCCAAACCTCCACCTGGAGGGGCATGTCCAAGATGGCTACCTGAGCGGACGCACATTGAGCGAGCTCCGGACCCATCTCCCGAATTTCGGCTGTTTCCCTGCGACCTGTAAACCGCCCCGGAGATAGAACACCCTGTCGGGAATGGAATGACCAAGTGGAGGGGGCGCTTCGAACTCCTGCAAGAACCACTCCACCCGAAACCAAAAATCATCCCGGGACCCTCTCCTACCAGCTCAGTGCACATGGCATCCCAAATGGAGGATCCAGAGCTGGCGATCAGTGAGTGGTCCAATTTTGATGCCCTGATGCAGGGGATCCACACGTAACAGACCACCCTTACGGGTAAGATAGAAATGGTCCAGCTGGATATAAGTCTAATGCGGCAAGACATGGACTGCTTCCGCATGAGACTAACAGAAGCTGAGTGCCGCGTGCGGGATTTAGACGACATGCTGCAGGAGCACACGGCTTCTCTCCACACCCTGCACGCCAAAATCAAGACCTTTGAAACAAGGGCGGAGGACGCTGACAACTGTAGCAGGAGGAATAACCTCCAAATAGTTGGGCTACCTGAAGGCTCAGGAGCAGACCCCACGGCCTTCACTGAACACCTCCTCCGCACCCTCCTGCCACGTGCATCATTCTCAGAGTTCTTTGTAGTGGAGAGGGCACACAGGATGCCTGCTGCCCGGGGCCCCAGGGAGATCCTCCACGTACATTTATCTTTCGGCTCCTCAATTTTAGGGAACGAGCCCTAGTCCTCTGAGAAGCAAGAAAGTTAGACGCCCTGCGCCACAAGGGTGACACCCAGAAGCAACGATGATCGTTTGACCAGGTGAAGCTTAATCTACGCAACAAGAAGATTAAATACAGTATGCTATTCCCAGCTCAGCTACGAGTGTGGGACGGTGAGACGGTCTGCTCTTTTAGGGATGTTCGTTCATGCCTCACCAAGAGACTGGTCACCTCATGGCGATTGCATTAACGCAGGGCTCGACAAACCCCAGGCGCCAGGTCGCCATGGCGACCAGAAATCACACCCTGGCGCCTAGGCTGCCAACAGCCCAATCACTATAACTCCCGATGCCCCAGACATGCAGTGCATTAACACTGACCGCTGTCCTCCTCCCTCCACACTCAGCGCGGTGCTTGATGCTTGCCAGAGCCGCTGAGTGTGTGAAACTGACAAGTAACTCAGAGAGGAGGGAGGAGGATCTGTCAGATTTGAGCTTGATGTCGGGGGTAGGCGGGACCCGGCCGGGGGGGGCGGGACCAGGGCCGGTACAAGGGGGGGGCGAAAGGGGCGGAACAATTTACTGGAGGAAGGGGGGCGCAGCCGCAGGGGAAGTGCCCGCAGTGTGCTGCTATAATCTGTGGCTGGACATGTACACTGTCTGTGACTGTACACGCCGGCCGCGCTACTGCTACATAGTTAGAACGATGTGCTGAGTGCGCTCCTGCACCCAGCACAAGCCTAAGACGGACCGACCCTTCCCTGTCAGGCAGAGTATCTCTGCCTGACAGGCGCTTCCTAGTCCCGGTCCGGCGTGACGTCAGTGAGAGGCCGGCCAGAGGCGGGATGGGAGAGGAGTATGAAGTGCTGCTAGTCGACCTGCGAGTGCAATCTAGAGGAGGAGGAAGTAAGTGTACATCGCAAGTAAGCAGTTTGCCATCTGCAGATTCATTTGTAAACTGTTTGGATTGGAGAGGGGAGGTTAATTACTAATGGCATTGGTAATGTGCAGCATGTCTTGGAAGAGCTCTGTATCTAATCATAGAATAACTTCCCCACTGAACAAGTCAGTCCTTCTGCAAGGTTCCCCCAGTGCCAAAGGTTCTGATTGCTCTCTGGAATGTGATATTACAGATTATCAGGTGCAACGGCAGTGGCATACACAACAACCTCCTATAGACCTACACACACTTATGTGATCTGTTGTTGCTATTTTCTTAAGAAAGGGATCTGCACTGTCTGTTCTGATCACATTTTAATAGATGAAGATGCTGTGACTGGCTGCTGTACCCTTTATAAATTCTGTTGATGGTATTGTTTGGTCTCATTGATTAGAAGGACCCCATGCAGCCCCAAAACTTAATGGTGCCACTAATACAGCACAAAGGGGTAATTACCTGCCACTGGTCACTAATGCATCAGTGACCAGTGCCAATATATTAACCCCCTCATGCTGCAAATTACAAATGCCATTAGTAATTACCCACTTGCCGACCCGCCGCAGTACATATACGCAGTTTGCCATCTTCGCCCTGGGCACCAGATGGTCTTGTCCCAGCACTGGGCGGGACCCAGCAGCTATCAAACACCAGCAAATGGGGTCTGGGCGGGCTGCTACGTGTATGTGGCGTTGCCCCCTTTTCTTAAGCAGCCCAATCATTGGCTGGTGTTTGATAGCTGCTGGGTCCCGCCCACCCCCGACATTAAGCTCAATTCTGACAGCTCCTCTCTCCTCTCTGTTACTTGTCAGTTTCACACAGTTACTGAGTGCTCAGTGTGAAACCTGCCAGTGCCAATTAGTGCCATCTGCCACCGCCAGCCAGTGCCAACCAGTGCCTGCTAGTACCACCTGCCATCACCAACCCGTGCCACCGCCAATCAGTGCCACCTACCAGTGCCATCTGCCAGTGACAACCAGTGCCACCTGCGAGTTCCAAGCCAGTGCCACCTGCCAATGTCTGCCACTGCCAATCAGTGCCTCCTGCCAGTGCAAACCAATGTCACCTGCCAGTGCCATCTGTCAGTTCCACGTGCCAACCAGTACCACCTGCCAGAGCCAACCAGTTCCATCTGTTGCCAGCCTTACTCTATCTGGTCAGCCCATAACCCTAATGTAACAGCGTTACATTGGAGTTATTGACTGGGTGCTCCGTTGTGAGTTAGGGTTAGAGGGCGAAAATGACTGGCCTTACCCCGGGAGCCAACAATCCATACCACTCAAAAAAAAACTGGCTCCTAACTTTTTTATCTGGCTCCTAGATTCAAAGCAA